>JAGYYJ010000547.1:0-121232 GCA_019671005.1 Hibiscus mutabilis
TCCTATATAGATCTCTTCGCTTTCGGACACGCAGGATTTCCTATATAATCTTGCGTGTCATGGGTGAATTCTTCGATCGGGAGTCCTTCCTATATAGAATCGCTAGTCTTCACCGAGCTATCGATCCTTCCTATATAGAACTTTCAGCCACGAAGCCTCGGAGCGGAGGATTCTTCCTATATAGAACCTCTCTCGGAGCTTGAAAACATATGCCTTTTGTATGTAAAAACATTGTCTTCTCATTTGGGATTCACACCATGATGGCCAACGATGTCTCTTTGGATCTGCAGAGATACGCCTGAGATGAAAACAAAATGCTATGACAAATGAATTGACATGCTCCTAATCCTAGTGATGTCTGAATATTCATGATGCATGAGTGTCAATATCTTGGTGGGATTGTTTTGGTCCTTTTTTGATCTCGTTGTTCATTTTCTCTTTTCTCACGGGTGTTGATACCCCACTTCTTTGTCAGGTTCAACCATTCCAACCTTTCTTTTTCTCTAATTACGACTTGGAATTCTAAAGTGCCCTTTCGGGTTTTCACTTTAGAGAGAGTTTTTTTTGCCACTGGACTTTTTTTTAGGGGTGCCTTTCTGGGTTTTCACCCAAGAGATCTCTCTTGTTATCTCTCATGCCTTCCTTGAATAGACAGGACGACGACGCCATTGGTCATCCTATCCGGTTGTTTGAAGCTTTCCTCCTTCCCTATCAACAACCATTATGTAGGGAACTAGAAGACGGAGTTAACATCGTTTTCTTTGATCACTGCATTTTTAAGGTTAAATCAGTAATACTAAAATCTCTTGTTTCACTATAAGCCTATGTTAACTTATCTGATTGAAATTAACAAGAAGGCAAGGAATGGATGTTCAAAAACACGATTTTATTAAGGGCTTGGGATATCTTAAAAAAAAAAGGTATGACACACATGAGAAAAAAGAAAAGTTAAGTATGAAATACAAGATCCCTCATTATCTTCGATATGAATGATACATGATCCTGTCGACTGGCATAGAATTTTTTTGCTTGAAGCCTCCTCTTCATGATGTTCATGGGGATACTCTTCTCTTTGGATATTCAACTTTTCAATTTACCCCAGCCGCCCTTTACGGGTTTTCAACTCGGGTACTCCCTTTACTTCAAGATGCCCAGTTTCGGGTTTTCGCCCTGAGCTCTCCATTTTGTTCTCTTTTTCATCATTTTTTTATTTAATTCAAAGATAGTATTTCTTGACGGCATCAGAATTTACGGGATTTTTCAGCTCGTCCCCATCCATTTCTGTTAGGATCAGGGCTCCTCCTGAGAAGGCCTTTTTTACGATGTACGGTCCTTCCCAGTTGGGCATCCACTTTCCTCGAGAATCTTTCTGGATAGGGAGTATTTTCTTGAGTACCAGATCCCCTTTGAATTCTCTTGGGCGCACTTTTTTGTTGTATTCCTGCACCATCCGCTTTTGGTACATCTGACCATGACAAATGGCCTTTAGTCTCTTTTCGTCAATGAGATTTAGCTGGTCGAGTCTCGCCTGCACCCATTCAGCTTCTTTCAATTTTACTTCATTTAAGACCCGGAGAGACGGGATCTCTACCTCGATGGGAAGTACTGCTTCGTTACCATACACCAAGGAGTAGGGTGTTGCCCCTGTTGACGTGCGAATGGACGTCCTATAGGCGAAAAGGGCGAAAGGTAACTTCTCATGCCAATCCCTGTAGGTATCCGTAGTTTTCGCTATGATCTTCTTTATGTTCTTGTTTGCTCGCTTCCACTACTCCATTCATTTAAGGACGATAGGCTGTGGAATTATGGTGCGTTATCTTGAATTGGGTGCACCGTCCGTCATCATTTTGTTATTGATTAGGCGTTGTCGGTGATGATCCTTTCTGGCAATCCGTATCGACAAATAATCTCCTTCTTTAAGAACTTACATACTGTGGTTCTTGTGATGTTGGCGTAAGACGCTACCTTTACCCATTTGGTGAAGTAGTCTATGGCGACCAAAATGAAACGGTGTCCATTGGAAGCTTTCGGATGAATCTGCCCGATGACGTCCATGCCCTATGCTGCGAAAGGCCACAGAGAATTCATGGTGTGTAAAGGCGATGGGGGTGCGTGAATTTTGTCTGCGTAGATTTGGCATTTGTGGCATTTTCTGGCGTAATCGATGCAATCTCCCTCCATGGTCAGCCAGAAATAACCATATCTCATAATTTTTCGGGCTATAGACAGCCCGTTGGCGTGCTTTCCACAGAGCCCGTCATGTACTTCGGCTAAGATTTCCTTCGCCTCCCGGGCATCCACACATCTCAGCAATGTTTGATCATGACTTCTCCTATATAGGATCTCCCCATCTAGGACATATTTTGTTGCCATTTTTCTGAGGGTTTTTCTGTCATTGTCGTTTGCCCCTTCTGGATACTTTCGAAGCTTGACATATTGCAATATGTCATAGTACCATGGGTTTCCATCAATCTCTTCATGTACATTAAAACAATGAGAAGGTTTTTCAAACGTCTGCATCTCAATGGGCTTCATTTCTGCCCGGTGTTTGTTTTAAACATGGATGCCAAGGTTGCCAATGCATCTGCCATCTGATTTTCTTCTCGGGGCAGGTAATTGAAGTTGACCTTTTCGAACTCTTTGGTGAGCTCTTGGATCAATTCGTAATATTTGACCAACTTCAGGTCCCTGGTTTCCCATTCCCCGCGCAATTGGTAAATGACTAAGGACGAATCTCCAAACACTCTAAGTTCCTTAACCTTTCTCTCGATGGCTGAGTTCAGTCCCATGACGCAAGCTTCGTATTCAGCTATATTGTTTGTGCAGAAGAATTCCAATCTACTGGTGAAAGGATAATAGATGTCCTCAGGAGAAATTAGCACTGGCCCTATCCCATGTCCGAGAGCGTTAGAAGCTCCATCGAGTAAAGTTTCCATGATTTATCATCTAAAACCTCTTCTTCGGTTGTAATGCACATCAAGTCTTAAATGCGGGAAATTAAAGTTCAATGCCTCATAGTCATCCACAAAGATGACTGGCTAGGAAATCTGTTACGGCACTCCCTTTACGGCTTTACGTTAACGATACGATGTCGAATTCGGATAAGAGCATCCGCCATCGGGCCATCCTTCCGTTAGTCTTTGGCGCTTCCATTAAGAACTTCAATGGATCTAGCTTGGATATCAACCAGGTAGTATGGTACAACATGTCTTGTCTAAGCCGCTTGGTAGCCCAAACTAGAGCACAACAAGCTCACGCCTTTGGCGGGTACCGCGTTTCGCAATCATTGAATTTTCGCTTAGGTAATAGATGGCTTGCTCCTTTTTCTTGACTCATCGTGTGTTGCCTCAAAGACGCATCCCATTGAATTCTCAAAAGCGTCAAGTAGAGAATTAGTGGTCGACCAGGTACTGGTGCGACTAAAATTGGAGCATTTGTTAGGTACTTTTTGATCTTTTCTAGGGCTCTTTAACATTCTTCATCCCACATGCCAGGATTATTCTTTCTAAGAAGTCTGAAGACCGGGTCACATTGGTCGGTTAATTGGGAAATGAAACGAGAAATATAATTCAGCCTCCCCAAGAAACCGCGAACTTCTTTCTGAGTGCGGGGTGGTGAGAGGTCCTGGATGGCTTTCACTTTATCTGGATCAATCTCAATCCCTCTTCTGCTTACCACGAACCCTAGGAGTTTTCGGAGTAACAAATAAGGTACACTTGGCGAGGATTGAGCCTCGGTTGGTACTTCCGTAGTCTTTGGAATAGTTTTCTCAAGTTTTGTAGGTGCTCTTCCTCTGTTCGGGACTTGGCAATCATATCGTCCACGTATACTTCTATTTCTTTGTGCATCACGTCATGGAAAAGAGTCACCATCGCTCTTTGGTATGTTGCCCTGCGTTCTTTAGCCCAAACGACATTACTCGATAACAAAAAGTGCCCCACATGGTTATGAATGTGGTCTTCTCCATATCGTTAGGGTCCATCTTTATCTGGTTGTACCCTGAGAAGCCGTCCATGAAGGAAAACCATGAATGTCCTGCGGTGTTGTCCACCAGCGTGTCAATATGTGGTAAAGGGAAGTTGTCTTTAGGGCTGGCTCGGTTCAGATCCCTATAATCTACACACATACGGACTTTCCCGTCTTTCTTTGGTACTGGTACAATGTTTGCAACTCATTCGGGGTATTTGGCTACCTCCAAGAATCCAGCATCAAACTGCTTTTTCACTTCTTCTCGGATCTTTAACAACATATCTGGTCTCATTCTCCAAGTTTTTTCTGTATTGGTTTGCATTCCGATTTTGTTGGCAATTTGTCCACCACTATGTCGGTATTCAACCTGGCATATCTTGATAAGTCCAGCGAAGACATCCTTGAATTCTCAAGTAGGGCTATCGTTCGTGCTTGGTTTTGAGGAAATCGTCGTTCCTACTTTTATTTCTTTTCTCTCTTCTTCAGTCCCCAAGTTTACAACTTCTGTTTCTTCTTGATGGGGCATGATCTGCCTTTCTTCGTTGTCCACCATTCTCTTTAACTCTTCAGGACCTCACTTTCTATCTCATCATATCCTTCCTCAATTCTCTCCGAGACCTCAGGGCATTCAAAATTCACTCCAGGATCGGATCCGGTATCATTCATATCATCAATCATGAGCGACCTGCATTAAATGAGAATGAATTGTATTGGGAAAGAGACGGCTTTATATGAAGGGAATGAATATGAAGAATGCATGAATAAATGAAACTTTGGTCATTTTTAAGAAAGTGGGGATATTTTCATTTCATCAAAAAGTTAACATAGGTGCCCCGTACAAGAGATCCCCATTGTTTACGGGCAAAAACAAAAGGTTGATTCGGAGCATTACTCTGATCTATTCCTAAAAACTACAGGTAGATCAATGCAGCTCCAGTTATCGAGTGTTTCCCCGGGACGGCAAGGGTGGATGTTGGTCAACATTTTGCTGCCTCGGTCCTTTTCAGCTATCATGTTGATGTACATCCCTTCAAATGATTCACTGAGTATCTCCTCTTGGTTGAGTACTTCATTTTTCTTCATTGCCTCTCCAACATCTTGACCTGGCTGGTAGAACCCTCCAGAGACAAAAGTGGTTTTCAAACTAGGAAAGGACATCGGTCTCCATGGAATGTCTTCTCCTTTAGATTTGGCTTTTCTTTGCTCTTCCTTCCTCTTATATTCCTCTTTCTTCTGTTGGACACTTGGTTGGTAACCCAGCCCGAAACGATCCTTCTTGGTTATCATATTCTTGGGTCTCAGGTTTCCTTGTAATTTCTTCCCGAGCCCTTTTCCTACTTTGGCTCCTCGGCCCAAAGTTTCTACGATGGTCATCTTGGTACAATTGGATAACCTGGGGTATGGGATCCGACCTCCCTCCGAAATGAATTTGGCATTTACTAGTTCCAATGCTAAAATGAGCATTTCGCAGCATCTTCCTCATTTTGAATGTAGGGGGCGTCTGAGGTCACTGAAGCAACAAACTCCTGCTCTGCTTCTACTGTGACCAATTTGCCTTCGATTACAAATTTTAATTTCTGATGCAATGATGAGGGGACAACTCCTGCGGAGTGGATCCATGGTCTTCCCAACAAGCAGCTGTAAGATGGTTTTATGTCCATCACCACAAAATCGATCACATATTCAGTTGGTCCGATCAATAGGGGCACCTCAATTTTCCCTATTGTTCCTCTTTGCGTACCATCAAAGGCTCTTACCGAGTTGTGGCAGGGCTTTAGGTGCGAACCATCTATTGGCAATTTTTGCAGGGTTACCATAGGCAAGACATTCAATGCTGACCCGTTGTCGATCAGTACACCTGGTAATACATACCCTTTGCAGTGGGTAGTGATATTAAGGGCTTTGGTAGACCCCATTCCTCCCTCCGGGATCTCATCATCACTGAACGTGATATGATTATAGGCAGTGATATGCCCCACTATCATGTCCAGGTTTGATACAGAAATGTCCTGGGGCACAAAAGTTTGATTCAGCACTTTCAATAGCGTCTCCCGATGCTTCTCTGAACTCAAGAGTAATTCCAGCACTGTGATCCTGGCCGGTTGCTTTCGTAGTTGTTCCACTACGCTGTACTCGTTATGTCTCAAGAACTTTAGAAATTCTTTGGCCTGGGCCTCAGTTACCGGCTCATTTATTTTTGGAGGAGGTTCTTCTCCAAATATCTATGTAGGGCTAACTGTTGTACTCTTCCCCTTATCTTTTTCAGCTGCTTTCAAAGCCTCGGAGGAATAACATCTGCCGTTCCTTGTGAAATGGCCTGCCTCACCAACGTTCACATCGTTCTGGCTTTGTTGGTTTTTCAGTGTAGGCTCTTTTACCTGACCATGTTCTGGTTTTTCTGGCGTGGTTACATTTACAGCATAATTCCAGGGGATTTGTCGCATATCTTTGAATGGGAATGGAGATGGTGCTGAAATGATGATCTTGGGACTTATCTTGCTGGTTTCTCCCTGGGAGACACCTGCATTTCCCTGGCTTGGGAGAGATGATAAAGGGTCTATCCTTCCCGTATTTAGTTTTGGGGCTATCCGTCATGTGTACGTCCGACCCCTTCTTCCCCATGGGCTCCTCGAAGAATTTTATTTGCTTTTCATTCATCAATTGTTGCACCAATTTCTTGAACTCATCACATTCTTGGATATCATGCCCTTCAGTTTGGTGGAATTCGCAATACTTTCCACATTCATTCTGCCTTGTTATCATGCTTTTGTCGATCACACGAGCCATACATAACTGTTGAAATACCCACCGTAAAGGAGACTTGATTTCTGACACATCATCCTTTATCCTCCTGGTAAAGTATTCTTCAATAACATTTACCCCTCTGCTCCCATGATTAGGCAGCGGGTTGTTGGCTACACTCGGCTCTTCAAACTTCAATATCCCGGAATCGATTAAGTTCTGCACAAGCTTTTTGAAGGTAAGGCAGTTCTCGGTAGGATGTCCAGGGGTACCGTCGTGATAGTCGCAATGCGCGTTCGGATTATACCAAGACGGGAAGGGCGGATTGACAGGAGTAACGATGTATGGACGGACTAGGTCTGCTTCATACAACTGGGAATAAAGTTCTGAGTACGAAACATGCAAGGGAGTGAAAGTTCTTCTCTCTTTCTCTTTTCTGGAGATTCTCTCATCTCTTTGATTCGAGTTTTGTGTTTTTCCCACAGGTGCTTGTGGCTGTGAGACTGTGAAGTTCTTTGGGGCGGTATAGGTGTTGGTAGTGTTTACTTCATTTCTCTTGTTATACTTTCGAGACCCTTCCCCACCATCAATTCTACCACTCTTAATTGCCAGTTCAAGGGACTCCTCAGTCCTGATTAAGTCAGCAAAGCACTGTGTTGTGTTATTAATGAGACGATCAAAGAGTGCCCCTTTCAGAGTATTGACAAATAATGGCGTAATTTCATGCTCCGGGATGGGTGGCTGGATTTGGGCGGCCACTTCTCTCCACCTCTGGGCGTATTGCCGCAGGCTTTCGTTGGACTTCTGCCCCATATTTTCTAACATAATTCTGCTAGGGGTCATGTCTGTTACATGCTTGTATTGCTAAGTAAATGCTTTTGATAGATCTTTCCATGTCTTAACATTTGCCTTGCTCAACTGAGTGTACCAACGTAACGCCGCTCCAGTTAGACTATCCTGGAAACAATGGATCAGTAGCTTTTCGTCCTTATGGTAGGCCGCCATCTTTCTACAGTACATTTTTATGTGTGCGGAAGGACATGTGGTTCCATCGTATTTGTCGAACTCTGGCATTTTAAATTTTGGCGGTAGGACAAGATCGGACACCAGACTTAAGTCGCTAGCGTCATTTCCTGATTCTTCATTTGATTGTAACGCTTTAAATTTTTCCTCCATGAGGCGAAATCTTTCCTCCCACTTTTTCTCTACCTCATTCCTGATTTTTTCAACCATGTTCAGGTCCGACACTTCTTCTTCATAGAGTGCTTCAGCATCGAGGGGTTGAGTCTCAGGTGCCCCTACTTGAAAACTAGATGACATTCCTGCAGGGTCGATATACACCTTCCTAGCCGGGTTTGGTGCAGTTGGTTGAACCTTGTAATAAGCTGGGGTACCCTCTGGCTCTTGAATGGTTTCTCCTTCGACTCTTTTTCCCAGACTCTTAGCCAATAATGCGGTTATGTCGGATACTATAGATGCTTGCGACTGCGCAATCTGATCACTGAGGCTTCTCTGGGCCTCTTCAAGCCTTGTCTCGAGCTCTTTTTGCCCTCTTTCTAGACTGATTATCCTGTCTTCCATGAGCTTTCTTTGTAACCGGGTAAAGTATGGGTGATGAATGATTGCGGGTTAACTACACACAACGCCACAATATTCATAATGTTAATATGGTTGCAAGAAATAAATGCATGTATAATGATGCGAATGTTATGATGCAAATGCAAGAATGTATGCAGATAAGGTACTGATTCCGTTGGTAATCACCCTTTTGAACTACTTCCACGGGAATTAAAGGTTCTAGATTACAACAAAGTTCGTGTTACAAAATAAAGATCCCTAATACAAAAGATCTAATTACAACACGGAGTCCTATAGATAGGCTCTAGCTCTATCTCCTAATTTTCCAATTGCCCTGAGCAGCTTGAGGAACCTGGGAGCTTCTTCCATTCCCGGGGCTATGAAAGGTCGGAGTGTCTCAGCCTCGACAGCTAAATCATTCACATGCCTGGCGACTCGCTGTATATCCACCATTAGGTTTGCGTAATACTGGTCCCTGTCTTGTACCATTCGGGCAGCGTCGCGTAGTCTCTTCTGCCAATAGGTGTCCCCTCCGGCTGCAGCCTCCTCGAACACACTAATTCTTTCCTTGTAATCCTCAACAGTTACTTCGAGGGACTCAATTCGTGCTTGTAACATGCTTGCTTCGTGCTCTCTTTCTTGCAGCTCAGCGAAGTTATTCCTGCGATAGTACATTCGAAGTGAGTGTTCAACTTCCGCCACCTTTCCTTTTAATTCGCCATTTTGACTTTGGCTTTGCTCCAGACTTTGAATAGTGTCATCGTACAGTTTTTGCATCTCTAATAGTCTATTCCGGCTACTCATGGACTTTCTTTTCCATACGGCGACGCTTTCTTTCTCATGATGGACAACTTGTTTTCCTTTGCTGACTTCTTGCCTGAGTCTTTCCTTTTCCTGATCAATGGCCTTCTTGGAAGACCGTTTTTCTTCTTTCATAGCCAACCGATAGCTTTCTATCTCTTTCTCGAGTGTCCTCTTGCTGATTTCTCGTTCTTCTTCCACCAAACGGATGCCGTTCATCCTTTCTCTTTCCACGGCTATGAATTGACTCCGGCTGGCCTTCTATATTTTTGATTGTAGTAGAAGGGCGTCTTTTTGATAAAGAGCATTCTTGTCGTTCAAATCTGCATTTAATTTCTTCAACTGCCTAATGATCCCGTCCCGCTCGTCAACCTCTAAGCTTGCCTTATAGAGCTCGCTCGCATGTTGGGTCTGTTGGATGTCCATTTTCCTTTTAATTTCTTCGAGTTCATTCCTTAAGATGTCAGCTTCAGACGGTACCACTCTTGTAAGCTCTTCGAGTGACACTGCTGGTCCTTGATCAGATTTGGGAATCACATTATTAATCCTCAAACGTCTCCAAAGATCGTAGTCCGGGGTAGTCATGTGCTCGGTATCTCCTTCCACCCTGATCCGATAACAATGGTCCCAGGCCCTCATGATGGTCTGAATTTTTCCTTTGAACTCCCTTTTGAAAAGAAATTCAGTTTGGCTTAATCCGGCGGTATTGGGAATGAGCTGTCGTGATCCGAACTGTCGAGACACTAAAAGCGGAGCACAGGCGATCCCTCCATGCAATCCCAACATCATCAGCCAGTTGAAGTCACCACAACTGTATAGAAAATAATTAACTTTACCGAGCCATGGGACCCTCCATGCTATGTCTTCATCTTGAATGTTCCTGAAGAAACTAGTCCACATTTTTGTTTTCAAATCCTCTCGCCATTCCTTTGCTAAGTACTCCCGCAAAGGCGAAAAACCTTGGAAGGATATCCCCGGCAGGACCCTCGTCGGTGTCTTCCACATGTGACTCTGAATCCATACTTGTAATACAGGTGTGCGCATCCAAAAAACGTCCTTCTTCATGTGTTTCCGGCTAGCATTTAAGGAAATGAAAGTCCCGACCAAGATTGCTGGTACTGGGTTTGCTTTCCGTTTTACCCGCTCAAATAAATCCAGAATGGCTATGTCAATGTTCCCGAGTACTCTTGGAAAGATCACCAAGCCATATATTCCTAAGGCGAACAAGTCCATTTTCTTTGCCTCAAATGCGGATGTGTCGGTATGATGTCCCGAATACTTTCCCATGCAAAGACTGTATTGTCTCCTCGGATCTGAAGGAGGCCATTAACCCAATCGTCACTCATTCCCGCAAAGGTTTTAAGTTTCGCAGTGTAATTCTGATTCCTCGGAGGCTTCGCGTAAATCCAATCTTCCTGAATATTTTTCTGGTTAAGTAAAGCAGTGTATTCTTCTACCGTAGGCATCATGTCCTGCCCATTAAAGGTGAAGCAGCAAAAAGCCGGATTCTAGAACTGGACTATAGCTCGGAGTAGGGGTTGGTTAATCCGAACATATAACAGCTGTGCAATGTCGCCATAACTATCGCAGAACAAGTCTTGTAGTCTTCGGTCCCACCTTTCCCAAATGCTTTGAAGATCCCATAGGTCGTTCTGTTGGAGACTCACATAGGTGTACCCTGCTATTACGCGTTCGTTCGGCAAACTGTCCCCTTGGATTTTCTGGTTGACCTCTGACCAATGTCTGACTGACAAATTAAGCTCTTCTTTCCTAAGACACCTTTTTTCCATGGTGAAAGACTTTCTGATCAGGCAAACCACTTGATCCAGTACCTTTATGTGATGCAAATGCAATGATGTATGAGAAAAAATAAAAGCGAAAAGAAAACAAGTCAGTGCCAGATAAAATTGATAAATATATAAATAAAAGGACAAAATTAAACAGAATAAACACACAAAACAACCCTATTTATCCCGTCTAAAATACCTAAGGTTATCTGCATGGCTCTAACAGGGTAGGTTTCTATGTTCTCTACATGCAGTGTTGGTTCTAGGAGGTACCCGAATTGTCCTTGTTGTCCTCTACTAAGAGTAGCAAGGCCCCCGATCATCACCCATTATAGGCTCCTTTCAACCGGGTTCAATTCAGGGGGACCCATTCGCTTATGCCCGTACGAAAGAACGATATCCTTACGAAAGCATAAGGTACTCGAGCCCCGAAGGTACTTGCTAGGCCCATACGGGAGAACGATATCTCCACGAAAGCATTAGCGTTTTCCCCCCACTTAAAAAGATGGGTTTATATGCCATATTTTAAATGCGTTAAAATAAACGCGCAATTATGACCGAATGTTAATTTAATAGTCACTTTAATCCGGAACATCTAATATTAGTAAAGCGGTAATTATTTTAAAAGCTTGACTCTCATTTGTTTTTGAAAAACAAAAAATTTGTCCCCAGCGGAGTCGCCATCTGTAGCGATGTCTTTTTTATCGCTAAAAAAACGAGGGGTTTTCGAAGGTGTTTGAAAGGGTGTTTGTGATTCTTAAAAATATTTATTCCGTGGGGTTTTTAAAAAAACCGCATTTTAAAAAAATGGAGTCGCCACCGGCAACTTAGGTAGGCCGGACACCATAAAACCAGAGATTCAAAAAAAAAAATTGGGTTCGGGAGTCGGTTACGGATGGGGAAGGATTAGCACCCCCACACCGCCCAAAATTGGTACTTTAATAACTACCGCTTTATTAATATTGGATTTTCCGGATTAAAGTGACGATTATTTTAAAATTCGGTCATAATTGCGAGTAAATTTTAAGGGCCCCGTTATCCGAGAATAAACGCCCAACCACTATCACTACGCCTGATACTGGCCTCGTTTAAGCTCGGATAAAAGGGCACCGCATTAACAATTTATATACCATATGCAATCTTAATAACAAAAATATAGGACATAGTAGATAATTTAAAAAACAGCAAATATTCACATATCAGAATACTAATCTAGCATAAACGAAATACGCAATTAAAATACACATATACATACCAAGCTTAATATCAGATAAAAGCAAAATTAACATGCCACAATAACAAGATAGGAATAAATATATATAGACGAACAAATATCTCAAAAAGACATGCATACTAGTAATAAAACATATTTCAACATATATGGGACAATATATCATACAAAAAAAAAGAAAATACACTAACATGTAACCTAAAAAAACCAAGAGAACATACACATATAAAAATATATAAAACATGTTGTATACGAACCAACTAGAACATAGCATACTTTAATACGAATAACCGGATAAAAAGATACATAACTATCGTAAGCTTAATACACATATACATTTAAACATAAAATACGAGGCATATACGAGGGATATAAAATAAAACAATAGAATACATCAACATATACGATTATAATACGAACATGAGTATTTACAAAGAGACAGGACTGAAATGAAAGAAAAATAAAAGTCAGTGGCAGAAATTAAAGAACAATAATATGTAATTTCAGGACTAAAATGCGAAGTAAACAGAACCTAGAAGGATCAAAATTGTAATTGGACCAAGGGGCAGACCCAAAATGAAAAGTTCAAAAACGCGGGATGGTTAAAGGCGTAATTTTACCATTTAAAGTTTGATTCAGTGTAATTTAGGGACTAGATTGTAAGCTTTTGAAATATCAAGGGGACTGGGATTGTAATTATACCATGCGGCGAAACAAAAATGAAAATATTGGAAACGCGGGGGGATTAAGTGTGTGATTTACCCATTTCAAAAAATAATAACACCTATATAAACCTTAGTTTTAGACCGAAACCAATTTTCCCCTCATTTCTTTCATTTTTAGTTTTTGTAATCCTGCTTATGTTCTTCATTTTCTCTCAAATATCCCCTGAAACCGGCGCCGGCGAGCCTCCAAAACACACCAAAATAACCCCCCGTTTCATCCTCGATGTGAATCCGAGGTTGGATTCAGAGGATAAGCCTCGATTTACCCTAGATCTAGGAAATACGAAACAAAAAAAACATTTTTAAACCTAAAATCGAAACTACAAGGGGCCTTCCCCTTCCTTCAGTTCACCGTCTCTGGCTTGGGGAAGCCGAAAGGCTTGTCACTGAGGTAGGGAGACCCACGGACGGAGACGGTAAGACCTCTTCTCTCTCCTTTTTTGTTTATCTCTTTGTATATGCATGCAAAAAGAACAAATAAGAAAAGGAAACAAGTGTTTACCTTTGGGTGACTTTCGATTATCACTTGACTGGTTACAACTTTCAGTTTTTTTTGTTACAAGATCTCTGTTACAACTCTCTTGTTTTTTCGTTACAAGATCTCTGTTACAACTCTCTTGTTTTTTTGTTATCCTCTTCCCTTTTACAAAATATTTCGCTTCATATATATCCCCGTCTTTTTTGGTACAAGTTGTATATTACTTGCTTTCTCAGATCTGGACTGACAAACTTATTGCTTGTTGTATTTGGCATGTTCTGAGCACGGTGGTTGAAGATCGGCATGGTGGCGGTGTGGGTGTTCTGCCAGCAGCCAGACTCGTTCTCGGTCGTTAGATCAGATCTGATCTAACGGCCGAGATGGCTTGAGGGACGAACGGCCTGGATGAAGCCTCGATTTGGTGAAACAGCTCCAGATCTTGCTAGTGGAGCTCCGCAGTCGAGGAGTCAGAGCGCGTGGGGCTCACGCACGTGTGGGATATCAAAGCGTCCGCGCGTGGCACTCGAACGGTCCATACATGTGGAACACACGGCTGGCAGATATTTTGGCTTCTTGGTTGGATCGTGGCCGTTGGATCAGATCTTGATCCAACGGCCCACAGTCACCTGCACACAATAATTGTAATTAAATAGGGTTTGGGTTTGGGCCTACCGGGCCTTGTAATAATATTAGATTTGTAATTGGACTTGGACTGTAATTTTTATTTGGGTTTAATATATATTTTTGGATTTTCATTTTATATTAGCCCAAAAGTATAATTATAACAGCAGTACACATACAACAATACATACATATATACCTATGCAAACATTAATCACCAGTATACACATATATATATATATATAATTATACACATAATTAACCATAAAAACAAATACGCTCGTACTAAATATAGATGCATACGCGACACACATACACCATTAATACGTATACATACATAGCTTATAATATACATGCACACACCACACCTTATATATATATATATATTAGTAACACTCATGCATATAATATAATAAATATACATGCAATACTAATATGTATTTACAAGTGAAAATGAGTGATTACAAGTGTCAGGTAAAGTGTGAATGCAGAATCTTTTATTACTCAGATTTCTGCTACAGAAACCCCCAACAATTAATTTTATTTTTTTATGAATTAGTGTATGCAATGTGTCTTATGTTGTCAACGAAATACTACTTGGCAAAAGATTAAGGATTTTGCGTAATTAGTTAAATAAATAATGCCAAGAATATGTCATTTTGCATGCAAGTAAACACGATCAGCAAGTAATATAGTAGTAAGAGAGTATCGTATCCACAAAGATTGTCCAAGAATTAAATGGCACGATAAATACTTGTGAAGTATAAGAGTAAAGATGTAGACAATTGATTGAGGTTTTAACTAAAGAAAATGATAAAGAAAATTGCAACAAAGATTCAGGTAGATTGGCAAACACACATGTCAAGATGATTGATAGGCTTGGCAAGGGATGCTAGATTTCAAGCTAGCAATGACATCAATTAATAATGTTAACATTGGTTTTATTGCTGAGTAGATTTTAAGCTAGTATCGCCTTTGTTGATGGCAATACCCTAAGTTAATTACTTTTAACACATATATGTCTATAGCGAGTTTTCAAATAACTAACTTGGTGAAGATTTAATCTTTACTCCTAAGGGGTAGATTCACTTCAGGTGTAAATTCATCTACTTGAATATCTTTTGTTGACGTTTCTCTCCTTAGTATTTGACAATTAATCCTTATCTCCTAAGTCTGTTAAGATATTAGAGGATAATGAGCATTCAATGCCAACCATCGCATGACATAAAATATGGTAACATTAAGCATATGCAAAATAGATAATAAAGCCAAGGCATTCAATTCTTAAAAACCTAAAAAAACTAAGCGTTCATCGCAAACACCCCTAGCCAACTTAAACGATTAGTTCATGGCTAGGGAAACCAACAACACATAATCATTTTTAAACATCATCATCAAAACCAGAAATAATTTTAAGAGAAATGGACTAAAGAATGAGATCCGTCGATGCATCCCTTTAATAGATCCAGAGCTATCGACAAACTGCCCAATCAAACCTTGGTCTTCCTCTACCCTTCTCTTTGTGGTGCAACTCTCTCTTTCTACTTGGCCTTGAACTCCTTTATATAGGCATGAGAGAAAACCCTAATTAAGGTTTTTGAGGGTTTGTTACCATATTTCACGGAGCGCTTCCACTTCATGGAATTAGGGCTGACTTGGTTTTAACTCAAGGCTAGTTGACCGGGCATCGATCATCTTTCTTTTGCTAACCAAGCTTTGGTATTCTTCCTTCTGCTTTTGCCAACTGCGCTTGGTATTTCCCTCCTGCATTCACCTGCTCTACTCCTACCAAGCCTGCACACCACAACAAGAAAATACCCCTTCACTCTGGCGATAAAATTTGTACATTTCTCAACTCCTAGATGCAAATGCATGAAACTACTGGCAAAATATACTAATATGTACCTAAAGTCAAGCAATAACATGGAAAAATAAGCACGAAAAGTACACTTTTGAGTAGTTAACACTTCCCCAAACCTATCTCATTATTTGTCCTCAAGTAATGCAAAACTAAAACTATGAAGAAAGTAAAGTGCCTCGGCAAAATTTTTCTAATTAGCAACACAAGCTAGCAAGCAAAATTTGGCCCTAGTTATGTTCTCAGTTGCCTCATAATAGTAATGCCAACAAATCAGTAATTTCAAGCGTAGAAATATAACTTTAACCTAAGTTCATAAAGTATGCATGAAGTGCAAGTGGTTTGCATCAAGTTTCCCTCAACTCCCTTAGTCAATTTTACTACCAAAACTCAAATTTATTTTTTTATTTTTTATTTTTTGTTCTGATTTCAGTTTCAAAAAAATCCTAAGTTTATCTTGGGAACTAGATGCATACCACGTGCTTGAGTGAAGCTAAATTTCCCTAAGTTAGAGATCAATTACCAAGCATCTCGTCATTACTAAGTCTATTGGCTCTTGTTAAGTATAGAGATTATAAATTCATCTTCGAGCAGAGGCATACTAGGACGAAATGCAACTATGCTAGCAATATGTTTGGCAAAATTATTTCAAAATCAAGCCTTGGCAATTTTTTTAACAATTTGGTATGCATGGTTCTACTTAATCTACATGGCAATAACATAATGCAAACATAAACATAAAAATGAATGTCATGGCAATAAATGTGAGGCAACACACCCCTCCAAACCAAAGGTATGCATTGTCCTCAATGCATGGGAACATATATATACAAATGCAACGTATGCTAAAAATGAAAAATATGAAACTAAAGAGTTAAGGGATGAAGACTTCACTGCAGATTATTTTGGGCGAGTGTAGCAGGTCTTTTCATTTGATGTAGGATCCTCAATTTGGCACCACCAACTTCTTCCTCTTCAGTTCTGGCTCTGAGCAGCAATAGAAGCATTCACTTTACAGGACCTCATCAATTACCCTTGTTGACTCAGGCGTGGCCGCAGCAACAAGAGCGGCTAAAGATGCTAGAGCTACTAGTGGCAAATTAGTCTTGGTAGGCACTTCATCATTAGAATCAACATCCATATGTTGGGTCTCAGTTCTGGCAGAATCTTCGTGGGCATATGATACTAGTACAGTGGCATTAGATTGCTGGGCTAGAGTATGGTCAGACAAAGGGTTGGATGGTATTCCTTCCAGTGCACGGATCTCAGTTGGGAACTATATATATAATATTAACAAATTGGTGGACATGCCCTCAATATTTAACCTCAGGGCACGGTCTGTAGCCCCAATATATTGCCAAAGTGCCAGGTTTTGTTTCTCAACCTTTAGAAACTTTTGAAGAATGAGTTCTTGGCGTTGATAGATCTGGGAGAGCATGACCACAACATTTGCTGGCATTTGTGTGGAAGGTTCTGCTTTGGGTGTCTTGGAAACAAATGTAGGCTAGGCAGCTTTTCCCTTGCCCTTTTCTCTAGCCTCTCTGGCAATCAGCTACCCCCAAAGGGAGTGAGTGATAATTCCCTTACATTGCTGGACATTGTCGGAGTCGAGAGTGGGCACCTGATGCTGAATACAATTGGTGGAAATGATGGAAGGAAAAATCAAACTACCAAAATTGCAGTTGGTATATTTGTAAGTTTTGTTGATGATCAGCCGTCCGAAATTAATATTCCTCCCAGTCATGATAGAGTACAACAATGCCATCCCGTCCTCTATCACCGTTTCATTATGAGTAGTTGGCATCATGCGAGACTTCAAAAAATGGTTCCACCCCAGTGGCTGTGGTCTTAATGCTAGCCTTTTCACCGTTCTCTTCCCTTTGAAAGATACAAACCACTTAGTGCCTAGTTCACACAAATCATCCAAAAGAAGCTGACGTTCAGCATCATCTATGGATTCAGTGAATGTTGAATGCTTCTCCTTTGCACCATCCAACTTGAACATCTGGTTGATAGACCCTTCGTCAAACTGAACACACTTACCCCGTACGAACACAAAAAATGAAACCTTTATTGTGAGATGGGCATAGAATTCCTAGATGATGGTTGAATAGACCTCATCGGGGTGTAGGCAAATGATCTCCCAACCATGTTTCTTGGCGATGGCAGCCACCTCCACTGAATACCCCAAGTTGAGCTCATCTTTGAAATCGAACCATTTCTCATAGCAAAAGGTTCGCGCTGAGTAGTTCTCTTCATACTTCTTCAGTTTTTTTCATCATTGAAGAATATTTGGAGAGGGGCCATCTCTTGATTATAGAAGGATGAAGAAGCCATTGATGAAGAGGGAATAATGAATACTTGGGTTCTTTTCGTCTTGAAAGAAGATGAAGACGGATAGGTTCTTGATTAAGGAAAAAGGAATTAAATAGGGTTTATTTGGGGCGGTTGGGATGGCTTTAAGTGGGTGTAGTGGGGGTAATCATGACATGGTAGTTGAGACGTGTATGAGAGAGTAGGATAATTATATTTTGGTAGATGAGGCGTGTGTAAGAGAGTGGCGGCATGAGAAACGGGGCACTGCTAGAAGTGGGCTTAAATTTTCAAACTTTGAAATTTTAATTTGGGCTGCTGCTGCTAGGATTTCCCACTCATCAAGAAAAAATTATTCTCCTTTGGGCTTGGGCTAAAGAGTGTCCACATGTTTTTATGACGAGTGATGATGGGTGTCCGAATGCCAGTAGGGCTTGGCATAATGCCTTGGCAAAATTACATGCGCTAAAACTCAAAGAAACCTTTCAAAACAGAACAAAAAAATAACAGAAAACTAGAATAATTAAACTAAGATATTGAAAAGAAAAATAATTGTCCTAACTATTTACAAAGATCAAACTGAGATGGCAGAATTTATTGAATCTCCGTAAGGAGAATAGTCTCCTTGGTATTATTCTGACTTTCTTCCCAATAATGCTTTAGTCTCTGGCCATTTACCTTGAAAGTTGTCCCTGTTTTGAAGTCCTTGATGTCTACTGCTCAATGAGCATAATGCTTGACAACTTCAAAGGCTCCTAACGACTTGGATTTGAGTTTACCTGGAAAAAACTTGAGCCTTGAGTTGAACAATAGTAATTTTTGCCCAACTTCAAACTGTCATGGAAATATTTTGCTACCATACCACCTTGTTGTTTTTTCTTTATAAAGCTTAGCATTTTCATAGTCTTGTGCTCTAAACTCCTCTAGCTCATTAAGTTCTAACAAACACTTCTCTCATGCGGCCTTCTATTCCATATTCATCTTCTTGGTTGCCCAATAAGCTCGATGCTCTAACTTCACCAGAAGATGGCATGTCTTCCTAAACACAAGCTTGTACGGGGAAGTACCTAATAGTGTTTTGAAAGTTGATCTATATACCACAAGGAATCATCTAGCCTTAAGGACCA
This sequence comes from Hibiscus mutabilis, assembly GCA_019671005.1. Classification (NCBI taxonomy): domain Eukaryota; kingdom Viridiplantae; phylum Streptophyta; class Magnoliopsida; order Malvales; family Malvaceae; genus Hibiscus; species Hibiscus mutabilis. The sequence continues at coordinate 19,231 of JAGYYJ010000547.1, forward strand.
GTCATTCCTAGTTGGATTCACGGTATTCTCCAGGATATTTTTATCTCTTTGTTTGAAATATCTGCCTGGCCATTTTTCTAAGGGTGGTAGACAGTGGCAATTCTTTGCTGGAATCTATACCTGCACAGATTTTTAGTGATTAAATGGCATTTAAAATGCATACCTTCATTGTGTATAATGGCTTTAGAAGCACCAAATTAGGCTTGTACAACATTGGCATCATTTGTTGGGAGGGAAACAACCTCAACCCACTTTGAAACATAATCTACTGCCACGAGTATGTATAAATTGCCAAATGATAGAGGAAAGGTACCCATGAAGTCTATTCCCCATATGTAAAATAATTCAACAGACATGATATTTTGAAGTGGCAATTGATGCCTGTTGGAAATGTTTCTTGTTCTCTGGCACTTGTCACATGACTTGGCAAAATAATGGGCGTCCTTGAATAAAATTGGCCAAAAAAATCCTGACTATAGTACTTTGGCCAATGTCTTTATTTTGGCAAAGTGACCTCCATAAGGTGTTGCGTGACAAAGCTGAAGAATGTTTTTTGTTCATCTTATGGCACACAATGACGAATAACTTGATCAACACACTATTTAAACAAGAATGGCTTATCCCAATAGTATTGCTGAGTATCTTTTAGAAATCACTTTTTGGCATTACTCGGCAAGTCTGATGGCAATATATTGCTGACTAGGTAGTTGACTATGTAAGCATACCATGGAATGGTAGTGGTTGCGAGCAACTATTCATCAGGGAAGTCATCTCTGATAGCGGCATTGTTGCAATCCGCATGGTGGTGCTCTAAGCGAGACAAGTGATTAGGCACCAAATTCTCACTTACATTCTTATCTCATATCTCGAGATCAAACTCCTATAACAAGAATGTCTATTGGATCAATCATGGCTTAGCATCCTTCTTGGCCAGGAGGTATTTGATTGCCGAGTGGTCTGTGTATACCACAACTTTACTACCCACAAGGTAAGATATGAATTTTTTGAATACAAAGACTACTACAAGAAATTCATTCTCAGTTCTTGTGTAGTTAAGCTGGGCTTTATTCAATGTCTGGATAGCATAATATATGGTATGAAAAATTTTACCACGTATTTTTTATAACACAACTCCTACGGCGTAGTCGTTGGCTCGCACATGAGCTCGAATGGCTCATTCCAATTCGGTACCACGGCTATTGGGGCATTGACTAATCTGTCTTTTAATTTATGAAAAGCTTTCAAACAAGAATAGTCAAACGCAAAAGCAGTATTCTGTTCCAAAAGTAAGCATAAAGGTTTAGAAATTTTTTAGAAACCTTTAATAAAGCGACAATAAAAACATGCATGTCCCAATAAACTTCTAATACCTTTGATACTTGTGGGAGGTGGCAATTGTTTGATTACCTCTACCTTTTTCTTGTCTACTTCCAGTCACTTCTTGGTCACTTTATGCCCGAAAACTATGCCCTCCTTTACCATGAAGTGGCATTTCTCCCAGTTCAGGACCAGGTTGGTTTCAATGCATATTTGAATTACAAGTTCCAAACTCTGAAGGCATTCTTCGAAACTTTTTCTGAAGATAGAGAAGTCATCCATGAAGACTTCTAGGTTGTTCTCGATCATATCTAAGAAGATCGACATCATGCAACGCTGAAACATTGCTGAGCGTTACACAATCCAAAGGACATTATTCTGAAGGTGAATGTCCCATATAGAGAGGTGAACGTAGTCTTCTCCTGATCTTTTAGAGCAATGGCTATTTGGTTATAGCCCGAATAATCGTCAAAGAATCAATAAAATGCATTCCCTGCTAGTCTATCCAACATCTGATCGATGAAGGGTAGCAGGAAATGATCCTTCTTGGTGGCATTATTTAGCTTCCTATAGTCCATGCATACCCTCCAGCCCATCACGGTCCTAGATTGGATTAGTTCATTCTTGTTATTTTGAACCACGGTCATTTTACCCTTTTTAGCACACACTATACTAGGTTGACCCACAAGCTATCAGAAATGGGATAAATTATCCCAATATGCAGTCATTTTATAACTTATTTCTTGACAACTTCCTTCATGCTAGGATTCAATCTCCTATGGTCCTCGATTGTTTTGCCATGAGTATCTTCTAGAATAATTTTGTGCATGTAGATTATTGGGTTTATCCCTCGAATATCAGCTATGGTCGACTCCAAGGCTTGCTTATAATTGCCCAATGTCTCCAGCAAACTTTCCTCCTAGTCCCCGGTCAAATCAGCAGCAATGATCACTGGCAAAGTGAACTGTCTCCTAGGTAAGCATTTTTTAGGTGACTTGGCAATGGTTTCAGCTCCAAGTTCGACGGCTCCTCAATGGATAGATTTGGTGCTTTGATTTCTCTGCCATCCAACTCAAGTGGTCAGGTCTCCTATAATAACTCATGACTTCATTCAACATGGTTGGCTCTTCAGATTCTTCACCCATCTCCTCTTCATCATCCTGCTCCATGGCATCAGCTTCTGTTCCCTTGTAGATTTGTGCTATGGCCATGTTCAAAATGGACTCTATTAGCTCAACAGCTTGGCATTCCTCAGGTTCATCTGCATACTTAAGAGCTTGAAACACGTTAAACGTAACCTGCTAGTTATTCATACATAGTAAGATCACTTTTTTGAACATCAATTAAAGTCCTACCCATGGCAAGAAATGGTCTTCCCAATATTATTGGGACATCAATATTAGCCTCATATTCTAAAATAATGAAATCAGCAGGAATAAAAATTTATCTAACTTTACCAACACATCCTCAATCTTACCATTGGGATGTGCATACGATCGATATGCCGGCTGAAGTGTCACTGTGGTAGACCTGGCTTCTCCAATACCAAGTTTCTTGAAAACTGATATTGGCATTAAATTTGTGCTAGCTCCCAGATCTCACAGTGCTTTACCCATGAATTTATTGCCAATCGTGTAGGGAATATTGAAACTTCCAGGATCTTTCAGTTTTGGTGGTAATCTGTTGTTATCATTCAATTGCATCCCTCTGTAAGTGTGAAAGTCTCGAAATAACCCAACTTCCTCTTTTTGGACAAAATGTCCATCAATTTAACATAGTTGGGCATTTTTTCGAGAGCTTTGTAACATCTTGAAAAACGGGCTAGAAGGTTCGAGTGAATTATTAGAATCGGGTTGGAATTTTTTGGTTAGACTTAAGCTAATTAATTAATTCTGAAAAATAATTTGGATTAATTAAATTGGTTTCCGATAAATTTATCGTGACAAATATTTGTGAAAATATATTTAATGAGTTTATTAAAGGATGAAATTTAGTTTTGAGTAATTCTTAAATGGATCAATTTAATATTAAATTTAAAAGTGACTATTTTGCAATAGTTGTAAAATGTTAGTGATGACAATATTGTAAAAAGAAATTAAAGTGATATTTTATTGGGATTATTAAACCAATTATTAATATATCTTTTCTCTCTCAGTTTTAACAAAAGAAGATGACGTTATTATCTTTCCAAAGATGAGAAAAACATATCTAAGCTTTTCTCTCTTGAATTTGCAAACACAATCTAAACAACATTGATTTTCCTTCTTGATTTTCGTCTCTTTTATATCCTAAATGATTTCTAACCATCAATCTAGCAAGAGCTACTAGTCTTCATCAAATTTTCTTGAAATTCACGTTCAATTGGAGGATGATGTATTCAACTTCCATTTTTCCTATCAATTGGGTAAGCTTTTGATTTTTTTAAAGGTTCTCGAATTGTTTTTGATTGATTATCTATAATTTCTATTGGAGTTTATGAATTAAAACGAAATTAATTTGATTTATTTGATTTTTGGATGATAAATGGTGATTGTGATTTGATAGATAAAATCAAGATGTGTTAATTGGATTGGTAGTTGATTTTATGAGTAAGATAAAATCTAATATCAATTTTCTAAAATTAATTCTGAAATTAATCTAATTGGTTAAGGTTTGATTTTTGTTCTTGAATGGGATGTTTGGTAGAATGGTTGAATTAATTATTTGATCTCATATTAAAGTGCATTGTGAGTGTTCGAAGAAATTACCGTCAGAAATTAGAGGGGAAATATACGGCGCAAAGCAGGGCATAGCGCGAGCAGGGCAGTGGCGCTGCTGCTGCCATTCAATTCAACTGGGAATTGAGTGGCGTGGCTACTGTCATGCTTTCCCATTTTATATATATATTAGTTATTAAATAAAAAAAATATTAAGGGGAATAATGAAACACGAGCAGTGGCGGGAATTTGTAAAAAAATAGATTTAAAAGAATTCAGAAATGGTTCCAGGCGATAGTATGCAAGGGGTGTTGGTGCGGAATTTTAATAGGATTTTCATGTATAGTTTAAGGGTAATGGTTATTCAAAAGCAAGTTGTGTAATGGGATATTTTAATAAATGGTTACCTTGGTGTGGTCCTATTGATATTGACCCTTACATTTTCTCAGGGAGGTTGGCAAGTGTTTGGACGGATTTCAGTTAAGTGTCGAGGCGTTGGCATCGAGGCAGTAGCAAGTTGGTGAGTACAAATGTGTTTTGGTACTATAAAGAGGTTTGAATTATGGCTTTAAGAGTTTAGTTAAAGCCTAGAAAGCTTAGCTAAGCTCGAAAGTAAGTTTCCCCTATTTTCACCTTTAGAATATCGATTTGATATGTGACTTGTTTTGCATGTTTTGGTTTAAAAGTATGGATTGGTTTACTTACTATTTTATGCATTATTTAAACGATATGCAATGATTTATCAAATATGAGGATGCTTAAGTGCATTGAGGAATGGTTCCTAAATGGAATGTGGTTGTTGCCTTGGGCAATGTGTTTTTTGCATATGAAAATGTTTTGTTAAATGCATATGGAAAGCAGTAAGTAAATGTGTTTAGAAGTGTATATTTTCTATGTGACAAATCGAAATAAAGTATTGGATATAGTTGGCATGCCATAGGGTTTAAAATGCACTATAATATGCAAAGTCGATCGCACCACGGTCCTTGAGAAAAGCGGTTGAACTCACCTACCCGGGTTGTTGGATTATCACTTGGGGTATGCAGTTTAACTAGGCAACCAAAGTTAATGGTGAATCTTGCGGTTTAACTAGGCAAGGTTGTTGGTGTATCTTGCGGTTTAACTAGGCAAGGTATGGTTTGGTAGAGGTGAGTCTATCAGGAAATCCGTGTATCCAATGTGGTTTTAATGAGACAATGGTTTGTCTAATTGTCACAACATTTGCCAATATATGAGAAACAAGTGAGAAACTATATTTTACATATGGTTGTTATGCATGTTATGTTTTCAAAAGAAGTAAGCAAATTGTGTTGGCTTTACACTCATATCTTACTTTACAATGAAGGTATGGTTTATGTCGGAAGATATGATGCTTATGATTTGATCAAGCATACTTTATTTAAATGTCCTGAGAATTAAAAGATTGTTATGAAAGCATGAAGTATATGTTTCGAATAAGCATATTTTACTTAAATGCTTTGGAAATGGTGTGTTGACTTACTTTAATATGGGTTTCTAATATCGATTTTGATTTCGAAATTGTATTGACGTTTTATCCTTTTTGAGCACATTCAGTAGGCATTATATGCTTATGCCCTCTTTTCTTCCGTTGATGCACTAAATTAAGCAAGTGCGGGGTTGTGGTTCGAGGCAAGGAGTGATCCCAAGACAAGCGTTCTAAATAGTATGTTTTATGGCGTTATCATTATTTGTAACAAGAAAATGTGGGTTAATCGTTGGGATGTTATGTTGTATAAGGCATGATTACATGGTTGGAGTTTATATTATGTTGGAAGATGACATTATTTAATGCGTACGATGTTGGTTTTATTTAATGTCAAGCACATTTGATGGTTATGATCTAATATTTAAAATGGTTTAAATAATGATTGGATTGATTGCTTGTGTGCTAAGTGTACACTTGGTCATGTGATTCTATTTCTTAGTTGATCTATAGCCTATGTTTGAGGTCTTGACCATTTGGTGCTTATTGGGTAATGCTTTATATTGTTAGGAAGCATGCCTCTAGTTTACTTGTATGAATATGAATTGTGTTGAATAATTGGCATGAAATTATTTGAGTCTTCTTGTTTAATGATGGTATAATATTAGAAGCATGTCAATGTTGTTTGTAAGTAATTTGGATATGCTCGGTTTGGGATTCAAATCTATAAGATGCAATGTAGTGTAGCCTGTATCGGTTCACTTGATGCTAGTATCGGTACGTAGGGTCATTTCAGTGACCATTAATGATTGTGGGTATCTGTACGCAGGATCGGGTTTCGGTACGCATAGTTGAGTACCGGTATACCCTATTGCATATCGATTGCAATATTTGTTTCGATGGTTTCTTGTACCGATACGTTATCCCATGTATCGGTACGGCCGATAGTTTATTCAGTTAATGAGCTTTACCAAGTTTAAGTTCTTTATAGTTCAGTCCCCATGTGTTCATGCATCAATTGAATGGGTAAATGTAACCCCCTTAGTCATGCCTAGCTAAAACCGAACTAAAAGGATCACATTAGGTTTGTCGAAGCAAACATGAGCTAATAACCTAAACCAATCCGTTTTTTTCTTTTTATCTTGTCTAGATACATCAAATTAATTCCTATGGTGTACAAGCTTCAGCGGTAACGTTACATTGAAAATAGATTTCAAATCGAGGTTCAATTGCTCAAAACGAGCATTAGGGACTAAAATGTAATTTTCCACCAAATACAAGGTCTTTGATACAATTTGTATTACCAATCCATTATTAGTCCAATTTCATGCTCACATGTTAAATTCTAGCTCAAAACAATTATTTGAACTCATTCAATTGCATACATAACATTTAGGGACTAAATTGCAAGATTTTCAAACTTCAGCAAACTGGTTTACGCAGAAACAACAAGGCGTACCAATACGAGCAGGCTCGTACCGATACGGATTAACGAACATAACCACTACTCGTACCGAAACACGTTCAACTATATTGATATGGTATGTTGACCAACCCGTACCGATACAGCTTTGACCCCGTACTGATCCCCTTGTGTTTTCTTAAAACTCAGAATTCTAGTAGCTAGAACGCATATGGATACGGTACCCTGTGTATCGATATGGTTCTTTGAAATTGAAGGGATCGTACCGGTACTTGAACTCGTGTACCGAAACTAGTACAAATTTTCCTCAAGTCGTACCGATACGGTGGCTAAGCGTATCGATACCCTTTGTTAATTCTCGAAGGATTGTGCCTTTCCAGACCCGGCGTATCGATCCTTGGGTACCCGTACCAGTACGCAGAGGCCTATAATGACCTCTAGGTCCAACATATGTCACTTTTCCTTATTCAAAACAACCTTAATACATATCTAGTCATCATATAACATCAGAGGCATGCTTGACAACATCAATCTAGAATTTTAAACAATCCTAGCAAGCTTAGCACAATCAATCACAAAGTCTATCGATATGCTCCCTAATCAACATCCAAAACATAAATCCATCCACATCTCAAGCACTTTAAACCACTTACAAAACCAAAACAACAATTGAAACTTGCACATACAGGGAGTTCACCAAAATAACCCTCCCAAATCAACATTTGACACATTGCCCTTATTACTATTATATAGCATTCAAACCATACTTTGAAAACAAGTCCCATGAAATCCTTCCTTGCTTCCTCGCTACCCGCAACCTTTAATTCTCTGCATTGATGGAAAAGAAGAGCGTAAGCGCACTAGGCTTAGTAAGGAATGCTCAAAAACCAATCACCACCAATGCATTTTAAACCATTTAACAATCCTTTTGAAAACCACTTTCCAAAACACTTTTAAATCAACATCGCAACATCATGCCTTGCCCAAACCATGCACTTAACATTTCTAAAATAGCATAATAAACCGTATGCAACATGTATCATGGATTCAACAGCAAAGTCCCATTTGCTACCCTCAATTTAAGCTTTCCCATACATACTACCAATGCAAGGCTTAAAGAGTAAAACATGTTTAAATCCACATTAAACAACATAATCCATCTCATGATACATCATCAATTATATTGGCTTACAAGTGATCATTAATCAAATTCCACTTCATAAAACATAACATCGGATACACAGGTTCAACAAGTGTTCCCAACACTTCATGCCATCACAGCCGGAATCAAAGGTACATTCACAACCCCACACATCGGTTGGACGTATAACCCATTAATGGGAGTCTTCAGTACAAAGATCAAAACCCCTCAACCATTAGGGTACTCGGATGGAGTTTTTGGTATAAAGATCAAAACCCCTCAACATCCAAGGCAAATTTTTATAGTGCACTATCAATCCTATGGCTGACCAACTATATCCGATAACATTTTCAAACCTTTTTCATACCATCACTTGCAAATATAATTCATTTTATTTACAACAACTCACTATTTTCACATGCATCATCCAAATCATTTAACCAATACAATAAACCTTGCACTAACCAATGTTCATAAACATTAACAAAACATGCATTAAATTCTAAATGCATCAACATCAATATGTAATCAATTTCCAGCATTAGACAATGCTCAAAACATGCATAAACAGTGAGTAATTAAACCATTTAAACAAGTGCATAAAAACCAATTGCCAAACCGAATTCGAGAGAGAATTCATCCTTTACTTACTTCTGAGCTTAGACCAGCATTTTAAGCTTGATCTAAACTCCTAAACACAACTTTCAAACCTTTGAAAAGCTGTAAATCTCATTCTCACTCATCAACACAAAAAGCCTCGCTTTCCGATATGGTAACCTTGCCTCCAAAGCTTCTGAAACAATTGCTCAAGCTTGAAGACCAGCTTCTCCTATTTTATCCACGCAAAAACAGAAGATACATTGCATTATAATGCAATCAACATCACAGCAACACAAATCTTCAACATCCATTACAAATTTTACTCCATAACAACCAAAATCAACGCCAAACATCTTCCAAAACCTAATGTTTTAACCCATCAATTAAGATCTAAAAACACAACAACATCTTTATACCTCCAGCATTCATAAAACATCCACAACACCTAAAAGACTCACAACAAACAACCTAGAAAATTAGAGATCCACATAGTTTCAGGATTCCAATGTTAAAGCCCACTTATTAACATTATTTAGCATCAAAATCATGATTAAAATCAATCAATAACTCGGCAAAATAAATTCCATTCGAAAATCCACCAATTTAACCGATTTTCCTTATTTAAATCATTAAATCAAGTTAGAAAACATATGTAAAGGATCAATAGCTTGGGAATTTCAATAAAGAACCTCGTATTAGAGGAGAAGAACGAACCTCGCCTCTAATGGCTGCCTTTCCCCTTAATTGGATGAATTTATATAGCAAAACAATGAGAAACCAATTTGACTTTGTTAGGAAATCATCATAATTCCATTTGAAATAAAAAAGATTAATTAAAATAAGATTTTACCTGAGAATTTTGAAGAGAAAAAAAGTATTTGGCTGGAGAAAATTGGAGAGAAAATTCCTTTTTGAGAAAAATTAGTTACGTCAAATTGTTTAAAGCTTTTTAATTATCCAATTAATTCTCTAAACCTTTTTATATTATTTTAAAATCATTAAAAATAGCCAATTAAGGGGAAAAGTCTAATATTATACTTTGGATAAATATCTCCTTAAAGATTCAAAGTTTTGACCCTTTTACAAAACAGTCACTAAAAATAGTTATAAAACTTTACATTTTGGTAACTAACCAAAATGTCCAATTTCGAGACTATACCAAAATTATTTCCATATTAAATAATGATTTTAGATTATTTTTCCATATTTTTATCTCACCCAAAAATATTTGTTTCGAATTAAATCCTGAAACTGACTCGAATCCTCTAATCCGATCTCACGGACCGTTTAAACCACCTAGAAAACTCATAGGCCCAAAATCGGAGCGTTACAGTAAATGTTGTCTGTTTGGCCTGAGATTTTGCAATCATGCTTTTAATGTATCTAATTGATGTAAGAAGCTTTTATAAATGTGTTAGTCCCTGTGTTTTGGTAGTTTTACAATTTAGTCCTTAATTTCATATTTTGCTAAATTGGATGCTTAATTGTGATCCGTTTAAGCTGAAAATTGACATGCTGACATGAAATATGATTACTTGATTTTTGGTAGCCTGAAACTTGTATAATTCCCTATAATGATCTCATATTTGCTTTTTGGTCCCTAGAATGCTGTTATTTGCAATTAAGTGCCTTATCGATGTTCGTATCGAATGAAAATTGAACAGTTGCTTGTATGAACACCATAGGTCTTAATAATGCATCTAGATAAGTGAAAATAAAAAATGGAACGTTTTTTAGTAAGACAATTCATGTTTGCTTCGGCAAACCCAATATGAACATCTTGGTTCGGGTCTAACGACTAGGTCGGGTCAAGGGGTTACATTTGTTGGTATCCGAACTAGGTTCACAACCTCGTACGAATAGAGTTTAATTTGGTTATTTTGAGAAAGTGATAAATGTATCCATATGTGCTCAAGTTGTTAATTGCTTATGTAGGGGTTAACAGGGAACGCATTGCCTATTACAAATGTTTTTGAAAAGGTTTGGCAGGTTTGTCTTGTATCACTTGTCGAGCCTACACCCCAGCTGTCAAGTTTAAATACCTGAAATGAATTTGATTTTATATGAGAAATGATCTTTTTTCATTTATTACTTTCGAGCTTAGGTAGCGTTATCTGGGTTATTGATAGCATAAGGAAAGGGTTTTCGATCTTGAGTTGATTTGGTCCTCGATCGAGAGTAGTTTAAAGTGATCTTCAAACTTTAGTGATGTTGTCCTTGTTCGAGAGTTTATAGGTGGTGTTGGTTCACTTTTTTTAATATTAAAAGTGGTTATTACCATCGATGTTAATGATATGGATTTTGAAGACAACATGTTAGTGTAGTGATGTAAATGGAAGTGAGTACACCATAAGGTGTCGTAAGCTTTGTGGTAAAATTAAGATCTGTAAGGTATGCTAGAGTTTTTCTATATAAAGCTTCGACCGAGATTCTAATGAGAATTTTGGAGTGTTTCATGTTTTCTGTTTCTCTAGATTTTTAGTTGCATTACTTGAGGACAAGCAATGAGCTAGGTTTGGGGGTGTGTAACTCCTCAAAAGTACTGACTTTTATGCTTATTTCACAATGCTTTTGCTTGCCTTTAAGTAGATATGTTTTCATTTAGTTATTAAAATTCATGCATTTGCATGGGGAGTTATGAGCTATTTTGTTGCCAGTATGAAGGGTTGTTTTGCTGGTTTTGATGCAGGGCACAAGCAGGCAGGCATGGCAGAGAGGAGCTGGCAGAGAGCGCAAGAAAGGAAGCAAGAGAATTGTCGAGTAGCAGTTGGCATAGATGGACCAAGAAATGCCAAGCTCTACTGGCAAAGGATTGATGTCAGATGACCGATCAAAGTAGCCGTTGGACCCTGTACACATCAGCCCTAGGATTCAAATCAAGATAAGAGGATACCGCATCTTATCCCTTTGCGCATTCAAATTTTAAACTCAAAAAGGTTATCATAGTGTTTCTATTCAAGCCTATTTAAAGAAGCTCAAGCCACCACTTGAGATGATCGAATCGGAAAGAAGCCTGCACCATGGTGAACCGAGAGGTGACGTGGTCTGACCAACTAAGACTGAGAGCTCTAGAGCAATCGAAGGGCTGCATCGATGGATCTCCTTCGTGCCCATTCTCTTAGTTTTAATTTTATTTGAATGGTGATGTTAAGATACGATCATATTTTGTAGATGGACCCCCCAACTGTGAACTAAGCTTTTACAGTTGGTTGGGGGATGTTTGTGATGAACGCTAAATTTATGTTTGGTTTTTAATAATTTAAAGTGCTTTGACATTATTTTCTATCTGCAAGTACTTAATTTTCTCAATTCCTTTGCCATACGATAGTTGGCATAGTGTGCTTATTGCACATTAATATCTTAACAGATTTAAGAGGCAACGATCAGTTGCCAGATACTAAGGCGAGAAGATTCGGCAAAAGATGTTCAAGTAGATAAACTTACTTCAGAAGTGATTCCACCCCTTAGGAGTAAAGGTTGACACTTAATCGAGTTAATTAATGAAAAGCTTTACTATAGACTTATAGGGGTTTATTCATGGTTAATTTAGAGTATTTTCATCGACAGAGGCAATACTACTTTTATTTGCTCGGTAATAAAACCAAGGTAGGACATTATTAAAGGTTGGCATAAGTAGCGTGAAAATCCAAGCATCTATTGCCAACATTCATCATTCCATTGAACACTTTCGTTGCCAGACTGTTTCCATTTTTCACTACTTTGTTTTTGCTATCTTTCGATCAAAATCCAAATTATTCCAACACTTTCATTTTTCTTGCAAACAAGTAAACATTAAGCAAATAAGTTCTTGGTCAATCCTTGTGGATTCGATACTTAACTTACTATTGTATTACTTGCTGACCATATATACTTACACGCATAAGACTCACCTTGGCATTGTTTTATTGCACTTTTACACTAAATATTCAATCGTTTGCCAAGTGTTAGCAAAAGTCAACAATTATTCAAAAATTTATTTTTATTATTATTATTATTATTATTATATACATATATGTATCTAAAATTATTATTTAGCATATAAATGTGTACTGCTATATATATACATTGCTTTAAATATGCCGACATAGATTTGAAATAAATTTTAAGTTAGGTATGTATATGTTATTGATATATGCATTATTATTATTTTTAAGCATAATCTTGTTACAAAATTTCGAGATATTTTTATAGTACATATTTGTGTTCAAGTGTTATTTTTAATTACCGTGATATAGATAGTATAATTTTGTTCGATCCAAACCACTATGCATCGAGTGACGACCCAATTTGTTGACCCGAGTTTAGAATCGATCAACCCGTACTCGCAATTGACATGTTTGATCAATCTGACCTGAATTGTTTGATCAACCTTACCAAACCGTTCTATCCAACCATTTATCCGAGTGAATTGGTGACCAGCTTTTCAAGTCATGTAAGTCTTCTAATATCGATTAGTCTTATAGATTAATATTTGGATCAGTGTTTTAGAATTAGCTTGGTGGCATAGTGATAATGGTTTAATATAGAATTATTCTCATAGGTACCGATACAAGTGGTCCTAGCACTTTTGATCATCAGAAACGCATCGTTCAGTAGGTTGAGTCTGCTTTGGCTAAGGTGTTTTCTTACTGTGCTACATATGTTTTACACTTTATGTGATTATTTATATGTATTATGGCTTGTATGGTTGACATCACATGCATACGATTTCAGAATGTATTTCTAATTATGACTTATGGAACATTTGATTTACAAAACATCTGATTTACGATTTTATGGACTATGATTTATGAAGTATGTTTATGGAATATCGAATTTATGGAGATCTATTTATGAAATCTGAGTTTTAAACATCATATATGTATGAGCATGGGTTGGAATTTGTACGGGGAAGTTCAGTGGTTTCACCCTTCAGGCTGAATTCCACTTTGGATCAGTGGTTCCATCCTTTGGGCTAAGTTCCACTTCGGATGGTGACGATGTAGAGAGTGGTTCAGGGGAACCTTACTCTTCGGACGGTACAACGGAGATTGAGTATTGTATTTTCATGTGCATTGGACATCATATCATTACGAATTGAATTTAATGTGTTTTTACAAGAATTTATTAGAAAAACAAAAATATGGTTTTGTTTTGTGGTTGCTTGCACTTTAGAGACACACTAAGCTCTTTATCTTTCTCCCCCTTAGTTTCTCTTTTAGATATACTCAGACTCTTAGGCGACTTGGTACTTGGAGGATCTCACATTTTATCTGGTTATTTTTATTATTCAGTACGGAAACATTTTTAGTTATTCAGATTATTATTTATTATTTTGGGATAATGATGTAATTTCATACTTGGGAACTATTTATATTTTTGGATTATTTTAGCATTCTTTTATTATAGTTTTATTTCAGAGATTTTATTTAAATATTGAATATTAATTATGATATTTATGTTTTATTTATTATAAGATATTTATTAAATCATCATTATACATTCGTTTTAAATTAAAGTATAATTTTTAAAATTGGTTTTATTGAGGGTTAAGTTTTAATCGTAGCTTCTTAAATTTTGTCTTTTCTTCTAGGCTGGGTTTAGGGGTTACAACATCCAAGCGGATTAACAACAAAAAGGCCTAACAGCATGAATTCCAGTTCGCTATGGTTATTAGCATCTAATAGGGCGGGCTTCTTAAATTCTCACGCATGTGTGCTTGGTTCTAGACAAGGGTACCCAAACCTATCTTATTACCTACTAAGGTAACAAAAACCCCAACTTTGGCCCATTACAGGCTTGCGAATCGGATCCGGTTCAAGGGAAAGCACGACCTAGTGATGTGGAGGGCTGCTCACGTATCAAAAGGCATGGACTTTAGGAGTGATTTACCGACCCGTGGAGGGATGCTCACATGGGTATGTGGCGTTCACTTCCACTCAAGGGACAAAGCTCAGGTAGAAACCTCGATGATTATGATGCAACACATGTTGATGATTCTTTAAAAATTAATGAACAATTAATGCAAAATCACTAATTATCAAAGCCCGTTAATTAAAGTATTATCTTCAAGAAAGAACATATTAATTAAAGTAAACTTAAATTTCAAAATTTCCATCGATAAAAGCAATGTATGATTTTTGTCTTAACTCTCAAAATGGGTCTCCAGCGGAGTCACCATGCTGTAGTGACTAATTGAAAATCGATAGAAATTATCCCACGTTTTAAAACAAATTATTTTCGGGGAGGATTTTTTTAAAAAACATATTTTGAAAATAAGACTTAGAGTCGCCACCGGTCACTTGAATAAGGTAGACCAAACACCATAAAACCAGAGATTCATTAAAATATGGGTTCGGAAATTGGTTACGTGAGGGGAAGGATTAGCACCCCACAACGCCCAAAATCGATACCAAATCGAACATTACTTTTATATCGACGGAAATAGTTAAAATTTAAATTGAATTTAATCAAATGTTCTCAATTGAATACAAGTTTTAAATAAGTGGGCTTTAACTTTTGGTGAGTTTGAATTAATTGATCATTTAATCAACAAGAGCGGCTTTAGATTCAGACCATAGATTAAACTGACATCAAATAAGACTGACTGTCGTGTTAATTTGTGATTTGAATTAAGTACATCACCTTTATGCATGATGCAAGCAATTAAGTATGATGTTTTGACTTGTCAAGTTTTATTCATTTAAAGTTTACCTTTAGACAACATAAATTAATTAGAATATTTGGTCAATACCCATTAAATTAAGATATTACGACACAAATATTCGAGTTAAAAATATATCATTTTTATAATTAAAGATTAATTAATTATCAATGTAAATATAGAATTAGATGAGATTAAATGAATGACAACTAAATGCATGTCACATTAAGGTTTTAAATAAACACACAAAAGCCACTAAAGTTCTATCTTAAAAGGTCTAAATTATGAAAAATATAATTAGTGATCTATTATTATCTAAGTTGTTCTAATATTAACCCTAATTGATTGTGAAATTAGAGCCTAGAAATCTAAAGAATCTTAATATCTTATGAAATTATCTTGAATCTTAATAACTAATTTGATTAACTTAAACTGTGTCCCAATAAGCCAAGGACACTATTTAAAAGAAATCAAATTAAGAATTAAGATTGAATTAGGTTTCAGTCTAAGTCAAGTATTAATTTTATGTCCTAAAATAATTAAGATAAATTTAATTAATTTAAGATACATCCCATTAAACTAAGGCCATATTTTAATGTAACTAAATTAATTCAAATTAAAATCTAACTAAGCGTTCCAAACTAATCTAAAGACTAACCTAAATTTAATTCAATTCAATTAAACATACACCTCATTAAGTCAAAGGCATATTAACCTAAATTAAACAAAACATAATAAACAAAACATATTTTAAATTAATTAAACTAAATTAAACTAAACTAAATGAAAAAGAGCGAACAACACATGTACGAAATAGAAAGCTAAAAAGAAACACAAGATCAACAACAAAACATAATAAAGAAAACTAAAATTAAAGAAAATTAAAAACAATGCTGGAAATTAAAATGCATGAAAGCACACGGGGAAAACACAAAATAAAAAAACAGGGGTTAGAGTAAAAAAGCCACTGGATTTAGGACTGAAATAAAATAAATTTGAAACTTTAAGGGACTAAATGGGCTATTAACCCACTAGAAACCGAATTACATTGAGAAAAGGGACAAGATTGAAAACCAATTGAAAATATGAGGGATTACGGAGGCAATTTAGAAACACAGAAGGACCAGGGAGGAATTTACGAAGGACAGAGGGATTTATGTGGGTATTAGCCCATTTTAATTCTAAAACGCAGTATAAAACGCAACCTTCAGCTGAAATTTCAATCTTTTTCCATTTTCCTTTTAAGTTATCTTCAAACCCCCTTTTTTTCTCTAAAATTTACACCTCAACTCCATTTTCTCTCCAGAAAATCGGATCAAAACACAAAAAATGGAATGAACACCATCTCTTGTTCATCGTGTTCATCACGAACACATGAACTCAAACTCAGAAACTGACAGCAAACCCAAAAACTGACGAAAACCCATAAACTAGGCAGAGCTCTGCCACTCCAAGTGCCACAAGACGTCACTGATCGTCATTCACCGGCGTCGGTAAAACTAAAACCCTAACCAAAACACCTCTTTTCTCCTTTTAAAATCTAAATCCAGCCTCGATTCTTTAGAAAATAAAACCGAACCCTCTTTTTTTAAAAAATAGAAACCCACCCTCCTTTTCAAATCTTGCTTCTTCATTGGCTCACCCTGCACGATCGACAAAGTCGAAGGGTTTATCACCAGGAGACTCATCCTTCATCAGAAAAATCCCTCAAACGGATGTGAAAACAAAACGACAAGAGATAAAACCATAGTTTTTATGCTATGCAATATGAAAAAAAAAAGAAAGAGATACATTTAAACTTTTTTGCTTTTCTTCTTGTTGATTGCCAAAGTGAACAAGAGTCGGAGACGGTGGTCCGGCAGTGGTTTAGATGGTTGTTCTAAGTCAGAGTTTATTTATTGCTACTGTTTTGTAGACGATGATATCTCTAGTCATGGATTTCTTGTTTCTCTTTTTGCATGTCTTTTTTATACTTTTAAGACATGTGTTATGTCTAGGTAGTCGTGACGTGTTGATTAGACTGGCCATGATATGACATCCTAGGTTTACATTATTACCCACAACGATCTCGTGCATTGTCACATAATCACTGGGCACGGTGTTGTTTATGGTCTTACTTGTTCGCCATGCGCCAGGAAGGATGCTAGATAGATCATGGATGGTCGCATGTGTTGTTATGTATTCGCTGAAGGGTATGTGCTGAAGTACGCAGTGATCACGTGCGTTGTCATGTAATCGCTGAACATTTTTTATGCGATACTATTCGCGACCTCGTTCTTTTGTCATGGGCTGTGTGGATTTGACACGTGGCAGTAGGTATTTTTAGGTACTAACAATTGCCCCCCCCAGGTGAGGGAAAGTTATAAAGTAACCTTGGCGAACCTAAGGAATCTATAGAGGCCTTGTTTGGGTTATAGCTTGTGGTAACGATTTTGAATTGAATTTTTGAAATTATTATTATTATTTATATATTTTTATTTTTCGAGAACAAATCCCTGCATACAAATTGTAAAGGTTATACGAAACATCATGTTTGGGTCTTGAGAATAAACACGCCAATTTTTTAGGACAAAATGATGCATTTGAAATGTTATATAACAAACCTCTTTTTTGATGAAGCGTATTGAAGGAGACATGGTTCTTGATTATAAATACGCTTTGTTGGTATTTTTGAGCTTTATTTTACTTATTTCACTGGTTGCTTTAGAGCTTTCAAGAAAAAGAAAAGAGAAAATGAAAGTTTTGGAGAGGGGAAATAGTTATTTTTGTTGTGATGGCTAATTCATTTTTGGTAGCAAGTGATGAGTTTTGTTGTAGTACTGAGCCAGATGAGTTGTTGAGAACATTGAAGTGTAGGGGTATTATTGCTTTTAATCATTTTTGTTATCGGTCCAGTCTGTCGAAGGGGGTCTTTTGCCTGAACGCATGCTCCGATAAGGGAAAGTCATGGTGTTTGATTCCTCTTTTTGCTTTTGAGGCATATTTCATTTACCACTGCATCCCTTTTTTTGTAAATGGGTTAAATTGGTTTGATGTTGCTCCAGGTCAACTGAGTGGAAGTAGTTGGTGGACTTTGGTGACATATTTCTTAAACTACAAAATTTATAGGGACGAACCTTCTATTGATGTGTTTCATTATTTTTATAATGTGATGGTTGGTCACAACAAGAATGTCAAAGGTTTTGTAACTATTGGTCATCGCAGAGAAAATGGGACGGTGATGAGAAATCGTGCTGATAATCTTCGCCTGGATATGACAAAGTATATGAAAGTGAAGTGTTCTGTCTAGAATTTTCTGTTCCCCATTGTATGGCATGGGCCAGCCAAGGATAAGGTTGCGCTACCCAATGTGGGAAAATGTCAGTTGTTGAGCTGAGGCTTTTCAGAAGGCTAAAAAGTGATCCATCAGCTCGCTTTGAAGAAGTATGCACCCTTAGAAATATTTGGGTGCATTGTCTAGAGAAGAAAAGGCCCAATGGTTGGGACAAAATAGATTTTAATGTGTTTCCAGATGGCTCTTTGGCAAACGTGCCTACTTGTGTGAAGCTTGGCCCTTTGGTGAAGGGGGTAATGAGCGAGGAGCGAGGATTATTGTAGGTGATGAAGACGAACCAAAAATTTCTTTTCTGAGATACTAGTTTTCGTACGCACCCTAGGAGATATCATGAAGAGGATGCTTCCTTAGAAGGGGTTAGTAGGGAAATTTCTCCTATTGCCTTGAGGGTTGATGTTAATGTTGGCTCAGCCGGTTGTGGTCGTGTTCAGGGGAAAATGTGTAATCTCTAGTTTGCCTGTTGCGTCTGGTTCGGAAGATGAAAGGATTTGTCTTCATTTGGAACATAGGTCAAAAAGGCGGGTAGACACATGTATTAGTTTGTTATAGCCATTGAGAATGACAAACTTGTTCTATCTCTATGTGTACTTTCGTTTATTATTATTATGATGATACGCTCTGCAGGGATGATGATTTCTCCTTTGTGAATCCTAGGTGACGAATTGGGGGATCGGGTTAGGGTGTCAGAGATATTGCTTATTGTGTCTAATAGCGATCCATTAGGTTTGCAAGGGCTTATGGAAATGGTGCCCTTGGAGGCTTTTAGTAGCGGGGAAATGAGTGTGCCCTGCGTATTATCTTTAACCACTGCAGCGTTTCATTCGACAAGTGTAGTTCCCGCTGTTTCCCTTAGAGATTTTGCTTGGTACTCAATATGCCTCCGAAAGAGTCTTAGTAGATGTTATAGAGGCCGTACGGGGAAGTGTGGCAAGGCAAATGAGGGTTTATGGCTCAAGAATATGTCTTTTGGGTGCTGAAGAGAAGATGTTGGGGAATAGGCCAGTGTTTGATGTTGGGGTTACCAGAAGTTTACCTGGGTTGAGCTGTGATGTTCCACCCGTTTTATTCAAGCTTGGTGATTCCTCTAATGTGATTACGAAAGGTGTTGGTGGGACCACTACTTCCGCCAGCTTGGTTGCTGTCCTGCATGCTTTTTGTTTACCCTTAGGTGTTTTTGGTAATTCGTTGTTACCTTTAGTTTGATAATTTTGCTACTTAATTTGCGATAAAGTTTTATATTTATTGCCTTTTTGTAAGTGTAAGTGGTATAGATTATATTCCTGTTCATTGCTTTGCCGAAGATAGATCCCATGTGGTTGCGCCTTCCTGGACTGTGTCATTTTCAGGTTCTGCGATGACCCCCTCAATGTCGTTGTGTGTTGATACCTCTCCTAGTGAGGGTTGCAAATCTTTGGCTCTGTGGAGTACATTTTATCCTTGGAGGGGATGTCCGAACACAGAGAATTGGTTTCATCCTGATCCACTTCTAGGAGGTTGTTCGAATTGTATTCGGGTAGCCTTGGTGCCTCAAAACCTTGTAGTAGTATTAGGAAGACTGTTGAGGGAGGTTGGACTCTTATTCAAGAACTTGATTACGTTCAGTTTAATATAGAGAAGAACATGAAGGCCCTTGTTGAAGAAAATTCGAGGCTGCGTTCGCAAATGGAAAGCTATACTTGTCTTGTTGAGGAAAATGAACAGTTGTGTTCATAGGTGGAAGGTTATGCTACCCATTTAAAGAAGCTGTGAGAGAAACACGAGGCAGGCGTTTGGGTGCGGATGGAGGAGTTGAACAAAAAGCATGCAGAGAAAATCTCTAAGAAAGAGATGGAGGTTGATCGCGCTCTGAGGATTAAAAAAAGCTACTCGCAACTATGGAGCAGAGTTTGAAGACTGAGATTTAGTCTCAAGAAGGAACTGGAGCAGACCAAGAATGCATCAGACGAGAGTTTTGCAAATTTCACAAGGAGGTTAGCCGAGCTTAAAGGATAGCATAAGAATGAAACTATGGTGCTGAAGGCTACTCATGATGTTGATATAGCGGAGAAGGTTAAGGCAGCTGCGGACACGACCTCTGCTTTTATGGTTGAAGGGATGGAGAAATCTCAAGATTTTTTCATTCTTAGTTTTCAGTTAGCACATGGTCCTTTTGATGTTAGGGTGTGGATTTTGATGCATTTTACTCGGTAACCACGGATTTCGACGTGAGAAATCCCTCTGGGCCTTCATGAGAAAGCTTTGCTACAAAGTATAGAGATATTTTTGACAAAAATAAAAAAGCCAGGCACTTATTTTGATAAAAAATACTTTAGACACATATTTCTAAAAAGAAATAGTTTAAATATTTATTTTGTAATTAAGCAAAGAGAAAATGAAATAGACTTATTTAGTTTTTAAAGCTTATGGACATTCATTGAAGATGCATATGCCCTCCGAATAGGTAAGATGACTTGTTCACTAACCCTCTCAAATTATATATAGATTGATGACTAAAAGTACAAAATTTGAAAGGAAATCCTATAGAATAGGTGAGAAAATTATTAAAACAGAGGCCATTTAAAAATTTTGAAAACACTCCAGAAAAAAGATAAAGTACAAAAACGGTCACTAAACTATATCTAAAAAATAAAACGGTCATCAAACTTTCAAAAGTTATATAATGGCATTTAAACTTTAGTTTTTTATATAAAATAGTCGTTGAGCCGTTAACTGTCGTTAAGCGAATGATGTGACCGTTGCAGAAATTTGAATAATATAACATTTAATCCTCCATATTGACACCTACAATCAATTTATTCCTAATTTAACCTCATTGTTGATGTCTAAATTGATTGAATGTGTAAATACTGAGGATTAACTATGTTATTATACAAATTTTCGTAACTACCACGTCTCCTAGTTAACGATAGTTAACGGCTCAATGACCAGTTTGTAATAAAAACAAAAGTTTAATGCCAATTATGTAATTTTTGAAAGTTCGATGATCATTTTTTAATTTTAGGTATAGTTTAGTGACTATTTGTGCACTTTACCAAAAAATAATTTCGGTGGGTGAGTGCATGAAAATAAACTTAAAGCATTATTAAACAAAGAAATAGGAAAACTCAAATATATTCGTTCTAGGACGGAGTCAGAGAATATTTTAAGGGCGTCATATTTTTAACGGTATTTGAGGAGAGTTAATTATTTATAAATGGTGTCATTTTATTTACAAAGGGGTGTTATTTATATATATATTTAATTTTTATATACAAATTATATAAAAAATAATTTTCAAAAATTTTGGATGTTAACAGACACACCATTTATACATGTGGCTCCACCCATGCTTGTTGGTAGGGGTAAACATTTGATCGGGTTGAGTCAAGTAAAAATATTTTGAGCTATTCGAGTTAATGAGTCATATTTTATGACTCAAAATTTATTTGAATTTTTTTCAATTCGAGTCAAGTTGTGGAGTTTCTGTACAAATTTAATTGTAATTATTTATAATATTATAGTACGAATTGGTTCTAGTTTAAATGACTTTCTCTAATCATATAAGGTATATACATATTTCTTCATTTTCTTTTTCACATGTGTGAGTAAGATTTGTAATGTTATTTAATAAAACAAAATATCAACAAAAATTTTAAAATATATTTATAATGTTATTTTTAAAAAATGAACTGTAACACCCTTAACGTATACTCGTAGACTGAATATACACTAAAGATGTTACAGAGTTGTTAAGGAAAAACTTGACTTCATTTTTTTAACATTATCTTGTAGTTTAACCCCTTTTCGGCTTTTAATTAAAACTACGTCAGTCTATAGCAGCTAGTTTCGACCCTGAATTGTTTTATAAAATTTATGAATGTATTATTGAAATAAAAATATAATTCAGGGAGAAACTATGTGCACTGCCTAGACCATTTCTTGATTTTAAAATTACTACGCGATTAGGGTTAAACTATATTTAACTATGTTATAAATCATAATCATTTGTAGTAAACCATATTCTAAGTCCATACACTCATAATAGTACATAAACACATTATAACTTAAGTTTACAAAACAATTTGTATCTTTAAAACTAACATACATACATGTACATGCCCACTAAACATCAACCATAATTTAAGATGTACATACCGTTATTACTATATAACTTGATTTTTCAATTTAATAGCTTCTTCTTGCCATTCTACGTAGGAGAACCTACGTGTGAAATGACACACGCTAAGTACGAACTTAGTGAGGCAATAATCTCATTTAACAAACATAAAGTAGAGTTATACTTATCATATGATATCATATCAAGTTCTCTACCTATGATAGGATAATACTATCAAGGTTTCCATAATCACTAGATTTTCATGTGCATGTCATAAGTTCCTAACTTACTCATGGTTCTAATACTCTATCATCATAAAATAAGTCATATACATGGTATGTTTCGTATGCATAACATAATTCACATAAGCAACATGATACACATACATGACATGAATCATATATATGAAATGGTTCATATACATAACATGATTCATATTCATGGTAATGATCCATTTATATAACACGATTCTTATACGTGGCATACTTCATTTGCATGACATGATTTTTATACGTGGCATGATTCATATACGTGTTTTCATTCATATACATGACTTAATTCATATATATAACATGATACGTGTACATGGCATAATTCATATGCGTAACATAATTTGTATACATGGCATGGTTCATATGCATAGCATATTTCTTATATATGTGACATACTTTGTATACTTGGCATAATTCATGTACTGGGCATGATTCATATACTTGGCAAAATTCATATACATGTCATGATTCATATACGTGGCATGATTCGAGTACTTGACATATTTCATATACATAGCATGGTTCATATTCATGACATGTTTCATATACGTAATATGATTCATTTACATGACATGATTCATTTACGTGGCATGATTCTTTTATCATTGCCTAAAGTACACTATATGAGATCGAGGTACGCGAGTCATCTTGAAATGACACCGTAGTGTCAAATGTGAACGTGAAGATGAGTACGTACTCGAGGATGCTCTTTGCTCCCCATAAACATGAAGCACCTCGACAGTGCACTCGAGCACAGTAGGCGTGGATCCCCAGGGTGCATGTGACACAATCATTTTGTCACAATAACTTTTTGATAACATGAACATGAGGGTGCAGCTGCTAAGGACTCTATGGCATGCCAACTATACCATGGACTCTCATACTCAATACTTGGGCATTTCTTTCTTTATCAACTCAATATCACAATTAATCATATAAATAGACATTTCATATTTCATGTTTCATCATAAATACTCATGGCAAACATATATCATCATCATATCTCGGAAAATAATTCATACTTCATATTCCATGTAATCTACCTTTATTACAACATGCAGTAGCTCAACATATATATAAGGCAATACTATTTTTAGGTGTATCTTGTTCCACTTTAACTGGTTTCGTTTTAATCTTGTCAATTTTTCATATCTCATGTATGCATAATGCATCATCATTTATGCAAACAATTATTCGTACCTGATATTCCATCAATCTTGCCATGTCAACAATGTATTATATCACGTATTATAGAGAAATACAATGCCATTTTCAACATAATGCAATCTTATATAAATGCAAGATCATTTTAATTTAAGGTCGACTACTCGCAAGTCTTCCTAATTGCATTTTAAAACATATAAATGCACTCACCTGGGCCATGAATAATATGCCTCACTAAGCTTACTCAAGGTTCTTATCTTTCTTTTTATCAATGGTTCTCTTTCGATCTCTTTTAGAACTGTATAAGACCAATCCCTAACTTTTACTAAATTGCTGAATTGGTCCTTGAATTTCCAAAAATTTTCATTTTGGTCCCTAATCACCAATTCAAGCCATTTCTATCATAATTCAATGATTCCCATGCTAAAATAAAATTCACAATAATTTCCCATAAATTTTCCAAATTTTCGAAATGGCCCCTAATTTACAACTTGGGGAAATTATTCAACATATCATCAAATTAGGTCTCATAACATCATAATTCAATCAAATCCATCCTTAATTTAACTTCCTAACCAAAACCCCTAAATATTAGGGTTAGGGTTTATAACTTCAAACATGGAATTAATCCAATTTCAAGCTTGATTCCATGTTTATAACATTAATTCTACACAAAACAACCTTAACTTCATCATCTACTTTAATTCCCACAATCAATCTTCATCCATAAATGAACCAAACTTGCCATTTATCATGCAATATTACTATCAAAATGAAGAGAATCAAGTGTAGAATAATTTACCTAAATTAATTTTGCTTGAAACTTGCCTTGATTCTTCAAAATTTGGCTTGAAAGTTTGAAAATTTCTTTCCCCCTTCTATCTTTGAACTTTCGAACAGCCCATGGAGAAATAAGATGATTTTTTTATCTACTTTTGATTTATTTTATCCACGTGTAAAGTTAAATGAATTTTAAATTCATTTAATTAGTGAAATTACTATTTTGCCCTTTTATTATAATGGCATAGATTCAATCACATTAAAATCAATGGCCATGATTTATTCCATGTGTAAATCTTCTTCCAAAATTACCCTCAAAGTTTCAAAATATTTCAAAAATGACATCTATGGCAAATGTCTAATTTGCCCTCCAACTAGACTTTAATTACTAACAAGACTTGAAAATTGTCATTCCATCACCATCTAACTAAATCTAGTTAGAATCCAACCAAAAGTAATAAAATATTCATAAATAATATTTTATGATTTTTTCCACCATCCTTGGAACTGTCTTTAAAATTTCAATTCTATCCGATGTACCGATACCCATAAAATACTTCTACTGCGATTTTACCCTTTCCGAGCTATTGGATTTATTCCAAAAATTCTATATTTCTATATTCAGAAAATAAACTCTATTATCCCATAAAAACTTTATTTTCTAAGGACTTAGACTGAATTTTTCTAACTTAGTCTATTATTTTGATAATTATCAAAAATCTTCATAAAGTAAAATTTCTCTTAGAGTTCCTTTATCGATAATCTATATGAATTTTCTCTACTCTTACTGAGTCCAACATATCCATTAGAAACACTTTTATGGGACCTTCCCGAAGGTCACCCATCCTAATATTTCCCTGGCCTGAGCATGCTTAACAATTTTATTGGATCTAGATTCGAATAATATAAGCCTGGTATGAAAAATCCGATAACACAGAAATACCACTCTTGGGGGTGAACTATCCATTTACAGGGTTAAATTACATAACTTTTTAAAATTACACTTTGGTCCCTAAATTTTTCTAAAGTTTACACTTTAACCCTTAAACTTTCAAAAATTACAATTTGGTCACTAGTCCAAAAATTGGGATATTACATGAAATTTTTGATGATAAAGAATTTATGGGAGTATGAAAGAGTCAAGAAATTGATGAGAAGAAAGAATTTACAAAATATTACAGTTGAAGGAACAAACAGAATAAAACGCAAAGTTAAAAGACTAAATTGTAAAAGGAGTATTTTTGTTAAAAATATGAATCGAATTTATATATATACATATATTATACAGTGGTAGTGGAGCATGTTGTTTAAATTTAGTGAAAATGGACTTAAAACGGAGGAGGAATTAACGAAATAAGAAAATTATACAAAGTTGAAGGGCTAAATTGTAAAAATAGGAAATTTATTTTCAAAAATATGAGTTGAAGATAATATTCTAAAGTGGTTGATGGGCACGAGATTCGAATTTGGTCAAAAATACACTTAAAACGAATAAGGAATTGAAGAAATGAGAAAATCATACAAAGTTAAGGGGCTAAATTGTAAAAAGTGAAAAATTATTTTCAAAAATACGGATTGAAGCTAAATAAGTATTCTAAAGTGGTTTAGAAACATATTCTATTAGATCAAAAATAGACTTAAAATGAAAGAGGAATTGAAGAAAAAAATAAAACTTGGGACACGTGTCTTATTCTCCTTACCGACAAATTGCAAAGCTGGTGGGTGCCATAGCTGTAGACTCTCTAGGTGAATGCTGGAAAAAGTGGCAAAAATATGTATTGGAAAATATAAGAATGTGCCAAAAGGAGTCTTTTGCATGCAAGTATATACGGTCTGCAAGTAATACAGCTGGTAAGCTGAGTATCGATCCCACGGAGATTGACTTGGAATTCAATTGCATTGATTGATACTTGCCTTAAGAAAAAGTTGATTTGATTTGAAATTGGTTTTGTAAAATAATTAAAAAGTAAAGAAATGAAAGTAAAGTAAAGACATTGGCAAGGAAGGTGTTTTAATGAATGATGAGTGTTGGCAGGGAATGTCTGGTTTTCACGCTCTTCATGACGTGCCAGCCTTTAACAACAA
This sequence comes from Hibiscus mutabilis, assembly GCA_019671005.1. NCBI lineage: Eukaryota > Viridiplantae > Streptophyta > Magnoliopsida > Malvales > Malvaceae > Hibiscus > Hibiscus mutabilis. The sequence continues at coordinate 46,226 of JAGYYJ010000547.1, forward strand.
CCTGTCTTGGCATTGTTTGCCGAGCAGTTTCAAAATTAGCAAAGCCTCTCTCGATGGTCATTGCCCTAAATTGATCATGTAAAAACCCCTATATCTCTATAGTGTTTGTTTTTAAATAAACATTTTTCATTAAGCACCAATCTATACTCCTAAGGGGTAGATTTCACTCCCGAAATAAGTTCATCTACTTGAACGACTTCTCTCGAAGCTTATCTCCTCAGTATTCAACAACTTAATCGTTGCCACCTTAAGTCTGTTAAGATATTGAGGAACAATAAGCCAACAGTGCCAGCTCTCGCTTGGCATAGTATTTAGGAAATATTAAAGTATACCGAATAGATAAAACATTGACAAGGCAGATTTATTATTAAAAAACTAAAGCATGAAAATAACATAAAACCCAAACATCCCCCACCAACTATTAAATTAGTTCATGGTGAGGGATTTAACCAACAATCCACAAACGTTTTCAAAGTACATCATCCTTAAAAACAAGATAAAATAACTTAAAAGAGAGAATGGGCTAGAAGGGGTCTCTTGATACATCCCTTCAAGATCCATGCTTCTCGTCCAAGTTGGTTGAACCACCCTTCCTAGGTGCAGCCGGTTGTCAATCATCACACACCAACTCCTCACGATCCAATCTCCTCCAATAAGTCTAGCTTGGTTGGTGTTTAAATAGGCATGCGGGGAAGGGATATGATGAGCTCCTCATTTGAATTTTGAATTTCAACTGCCTAAGGGATAAGGGATTATCATCTTATCCAAATTTACATGAGAGCTGATCAGGCTAGGGCTGACGTCATACTGCTGACGCTGCCTTGGCATCCAAGATTGGCATGAATCTCCCAACAAGTCTTGGCACCATCTTATCCGCTATTTTTTCAGAGATTGATCCAATTGCTATCTTTTCGGAGCCTGATCACTTCCTATTTTTTCGGGGTCCAACAGCTTCTTGGCATGGTATCAATTTCACTTCTCTGCCAACCAGTGCTTGGCATTGTCTGGTCCATCTGTGCCAACAGCACTCAACATTCTCTCTGGCGTTCCTTCCTGTGTTGCTTTTCTGGCCCAAATCCTATGCCAAACCTGCGAAATTGCCAACAAAACAAACCTTCACACTGGCATAGACAAAACTCTAGACTCCTTATGCAAATGCATGATTCTAACATCCTAATGCAACTAAATGTACCTAAAAACAAGCAAAAGCATTGTAAGATTGGCATTAAAACAGTACTTTTGGAGAGGTAACACACCCCCAAACCTAACTCATTGCTTGTCCTCAAGTAATGCAAACAAAATAAAAACAAAAACTGTGATAAAGTTACCTCGATAAAATTTTGGTTGAATGCCAACACGTGCTGGCAAGCAGAATTTGGCTCTATTTCTGTCCTCAGTATCTCAGTGCAATAATGCCAAGTAGGTAGTAATTCTAGTGCAGCAATATAACTCTAGTCTAAGTTCATGAAGAGTGCATGATGTGTAGGCAATATGCATCAAGTATCATTTCACTCCCTTAGCCAATTTTACTACCTAAACTCAGATTTTTTTCATTCATTTTTTTCCTTTTCTTTCTTCACCAATGGTTTCTGGTGGCAATAATTTATGCTTGCTTTGTGACACTATTTACTGTAAGAGATAAGATAGAGCATACCACGAATCCCTACCTTAATCTAGACATCACTAGGCTTTCTACTCAACTCATACCCTAAGGTTTTGTACTTGAGAACTAAGAGGGAGCAAACCACCAAGTAGCTTATTATCCCTAAGGTAGAGGAGAGTTCTATTTTTTCTTGCCTTGGCAGAACATTGTTGCCTTATTTGTTTCTTTTACCCTGGCATCATTTGATCTTTTTTTTAAAATCTAAGCATAGTTTCAAAAGGTTTAAGTTTGCTAAGGAACTAGATACATACTACGTGTTAAGTGAAATTTCAGTTCCCTAAACTAGAGATCAATTGCCAAGTTAACCTGGCATACTACTCTGCTGGCATGGCATGACAACAAAAGATTAGAGTTTCCTCATTGGACAGATACCTAGATCAAATTAAACTTGCGTAACAAATGTTAACATTTTTCAAAATTAAACTGAGGCAAAAATTTCTTTTTCTTTTTTTTTTGTGGTTCGGTATGCATCTATCCTAAATGACCTAAATAGCATGGCGACAGAAATTAAACATGAAATGCATGGCATAAATATGAAGAAATGCACACCCTCAAACCCAAGATGTGCATTGTCTACAATGCATGAAACAACACATATATACAAGAAAAACAGAATAAAATAAAATGCATGATCATGTAAATGCAATGGAATGAAATGTAAAGGAGTTTAGGAAGAAGATGACTCCCCTTCGAAGACTATTTGTCGTGTGGCACAGATTTTTCTTCTCACAAAAGGCTCATGATTAGGGGGCATGTGTTTCTTCCTTTTCAGGCTTGATTTTGAAGCGGAAGTGGAGGCTCCAACTTCCTCTTTTTCCTTGGCAGACTCTGATGCAATATGTGCATTGGTGGCATCAGATGGCGTATGGACAGCAGGTGTTACTGGCGACTTGGCTTTGGTTTCCTTTGATTCAGATGAAGAATCAGAACTGGTAGACTCGACTTCAACTGGAGACAGCGAGACTATGGCATCAGACGGGGTATGAACTGGAATAGCTGGCATGGCATTGTCGCTGCAGAAAGCTCGGCAGGGAAGTCTAGAAATTCTGGCACAAAATCAGTTGATAATTTTGTAAGAGCTTCCTTGATCACCGCATCCTTGGCCTGGATGTAGTGTCTCAGCTTGACATTGAGCTCCTCATCCTTTTCCAGCTTTTGTATAATAATCTCTTGGCGTTGGTGAATTTGGGACAACATTGCCATAGAACTGTCTGGCACAGCCTCAGGCATTGTGTCTGGCACAGCTTTTGACATCTTTGGCTTCATTTTTGCTTTTCCATTGGCCTTGTCCTTTGGCTCAACTGCAGTAAGGATTTTCCATATGGCAGCAGTGATTTTCGTTCCCTTAATTATCTGGCCTTGCTCCTCATCAAGCCTAGGCACATCATGGCGTATGCAAATGTTAGAAATAAGCAAAGGGAAAAACAAACTACCTTTTCCTCTCGTAGCACACTTATAAGTTTCGTCTATGATAATCTTTCCAATGTTGATCTTGCGGCCTTTAACGATAGAGTGCAACAAAATCAATCATTCTTCCGAGACCGCCTCATTGTGCGATGTAGGCAACAGGTTTGCCTTGATGAAGTGATTTCAGCCTCTTACTTGTGGCTTCAACGCCAATCTCTTCACTGTCCGATGGCCCGTTGATGAGACTGCCCAAGTCGTGCCAGGTTCACACAGATCCGTCAATAGCTTTTTCCTCTTGGCAGCATTCATCGAATCAATATAATCAAAATAATCATCTCCTGCACCATCCAACTCAAACATATTATTAATATATCCTTCATAAAAACGCACACACTTACTTCTAATCATTAGAAAAGGCGAATCCTTGGTCACAAGGTGATCGTAGAATTCTTAGACGATGGTGGCATAGATCTCCCTTTTTTGCTGGCAGAATAGACTCCACTTGTGCAAGTTAATCGTAGACATAACTTATGGAGGGAAGCCATTGTTCGCCTCTGTGTTGAGTTCGAAGTGTTTCTCATAGCAAAAACTCATCGGGGCAAAATTGGATTAAACTTTTTCTCGATATTCTCGTTGAAGAATCGCTTGAAGGGGGTAGAGGAAGAAGCCATTGAATCTTGTTGAAGGAACTTGAAACGATGTTGAAAGATGAAGACAAAGAAAGATTTGGGTTTGTACTTGCTTATCGAGAAGGAAGTAAAAAGTGGGAGAGATGTTTGGGTTTTCTTTAACTGGCAATGGTGAGAAAGTGAAAGGATTTTTGGAACGGTTGAGTGTTTTAATGGGAGTGGTAATTAGGGATAATGATGGGAGATAAAAAGAATTAATTTTAAAAAAATAGAGTGATAAGGTTGAAGTGATAAGGTGATATGTGATAAGATAGGGTAAGGATTGAAGTGATAAGGTAATTGATTTGAATTTTTAAATTTCAACCAAGATTTGGGCGGCTAGGGTTTAAAGTTAATAAAAACCACTCTCTCGTTTTACTGGGCCGATAAAACTAGGGGATTTTTCTCTTTCTTCTATCTTTTGTGCCGTTGTATGTCAAGCTACTCTGGCACTGCGTCTGGCAGATTTTTCTATTGAAGCGTTAGCTCCTGCCAGCAACCCTAGTAGTGTTCCTGGCACAATTCCTGGCATAATGAATCTGCACAACTCAAAGGAAACCTTTCAACATAGTAAAGGAATAAAAACATGAAACTTAAAAAGAAAGAAAAATAGTTAAAAACCTAAAAATCTAAAAACAAAGAAAAACACTAACCTAATATTTACAAAAGTTCAAACCTGATGGTGTTTTCATGTTACCTCTGCCAAGAGGATCACCTTTTTGCCATTGTTCTGATCACCTTCCATGTAGTGCTTCAAACGTTGGCCATTCACCTTAAAGATTTCGCCCGTCTTCAAATTCTTGATGTCCACAGCTCCATGAGCATAGGGCTTCAGAACTTCATAATGGCTCGTCCATCTTGATCTGAGTTTCCCTGGAAACAACTTAAGCCGTGAGTTGAATAACAAAACATGTTGGCCTACCTCAAACTGTCGTGGCATTATCCTACTGTCATGCCAACGTTTTGCATTTTCCTTGTAAATCCTGGCGTTCTCATAGGCTTGTGTTCTGAATTCCTCCAACTTATTTAGGTCTAGTAACCTTTTTTCTCCAGTAGCCCTCCATGCCATGTCAAGTGTTATGATGGCCTAGTAGGCTTTATGCTCAAGCTCCACTGGTAGATGGCATGGTTTTTCGAAAACAAGTCTAAACGGTGAAGTACCCAAAGGAGTTTTAAACGACATCCTATAAGCCCACAAGGACACATCTAGTCTTAAGGACCAGTCCTTCCTTGATGGATTAACAGTCTTCTCTAAGATGTTTTTTATCTCCTTATTTGAAATCTCAGCTTGCTCGTTTGTTTGTGGATGATATGCCGTGGTAATTCACTACTATATACCATACATGCTCAAAGCTTTAGAAATTAGATTACATTTAAAATGAGTGCCCTCATCATGAATAATCACTCTAGGGGTGCCAAATCTAGTAAAGATATGCTTATGTAAAAACTTGGCAACGGCATTGGCATCATTCGTTGGCAGAGCAACAACTTCTACCCACTTAGATACGTAGTCAACAGCCACAAGAATGTATACATTATCGAATGAGGGTGGAAAAGGACCCATAAAGTTTATCCCTCATACATCAAATAAATCCACATGCATAATGTTTTGAAGTGGTAGTTGGTGTCTGCCAGAGATGTTTCCTATCCGTTAGCATCGATCACATGCCTTGGCATACTTGTGGGTATCCTTATATAGTGTGGTCCAAAAAAATCCTGACTGCAGTACCTTGGCAGCAGTCTTTACCCCAGCAAAGTGACCTTCATATGGTGCGGCATGGCATAGATGCAATATGTTATGCTGCTCATCCTCGAGCACACACCGGTGGATCACTTGGTCGACACACTGTTTGAACAATATTGGCTCGTCCCAATAGTATTTCCTGACTTCCCGCAAGAACCTTTTCTTGGCATTGTGTGCCAAGTCTAGTGGCTGAATGTTACTTACCAAGTAGTTGACAATATCGGCATACCATGGCATGGCACGGCATTAACTGCAAGCAAATACTAGTCAGGAAATTCATCTCGTATCGAATTGGTCTTTCCATCTTCAAGATGATGCTCTAAACGTGAGAGATGGTCAGCTACTAGGTTTTCACTGCCCTTCTTGTATTGGATTTCAAGGTTGAATTCTTGAAGTATGAACGTCCATCATATTAGTCTGGGCTTGGCATCCTTCTTTGCCAAGAGATACTTCAATGCCGGATGATCTGTAAAAATCACAACTTTGTTACCAATTAAATGAGATCTAAATTTTTCAAAAGTAAATACAACCGCAAAAAATTCTTTCTCGGTCGTAGAGTAATTCAGTTGTGCTTCGTTCAATGTTCGGCTAGCATAGTAGATGGCATGGAAAACTTTGGCATGCCTTTGTCCCAAGACTGCTCCAACGGCATAGTCGCTGGCATCACACATGAGCTCGAAGGGCTCATTCCAATCCAGTGCCACAACTATAGGGGCATTGATCAACTTTTCTTTAAGCTCTTGAAATGCTCTCAAACAAGAATCGTTAAACGCAAAAGTAGCATTATGTTCTAACAAAAATCATAAAGGTTTAGCAATTTTTGAAAAGTCTTTAATAAAATGCCGATAGAAACCGGCATATCCTAAAAAGCTCTTTATACCTTTGACACTTGTTGGAGGCGGTAATTGTTTAATTACCTCAACTTTTGCTTGGTCCACTTCTAGCCCTCTCTCAGTTACCTTGTTCCCGAGAACAATGCCTTTCTTCACCATGAAGTGGCATTTTTCCCAGTTCAACACTAGATTTGTCTCTATGCATCTCTTCAAGACTTGCTCCAAACTCTGAAGACATTCCTCAAATGTTTTGCCAAATACTGAGAAATCATCCATGAATACTTCCATGTTGTGCTTGATCATATCGGAAAAAAATGGACATCATGCAATGTTGCCGGTGCATTACATAGGCCGAATGGCATTCGTCTAAACGCAAACGTCCCATATGGACACGTGAACATAGTCTTCTCTTGATCATCAGGGGCGATGGCAATATGATTATAACCTGAATAACCATCCAAAAAACAATAGAAAGCTTTACCTGCCAACCTGTCTAGCATCTGATCAATGAATGGCAATGGGAAGTGGTCCTTCCTCGTGGCATTGTTCAGCCTCCTATAGTCCATGCACACTCTCCACCCTGTGATAGTTCTGGAGGGGATTAGCTCAGCTTCACTATTTCGTACCACGGTCATGCCACCCTTCTTTGGCACGCATTACACCGGGCTAACCCAAGAGCTATCGAAAATAGGATATATAATCCCAGCATCAAGCCATTTTATGATCTCTTTTTTCACTACCTCCTTCATGCTTGGGTTTAGCCTTCTCTGGCCTTCAATGGTTTTGCCATGGTACTCCTCCAAGATAATCTTATGCATGCAAATGGTTGGGCTAATACCTCTGATGTCTGCCAAAGTCCACCCTAATGCTTGCTTATAGTCACGTAATATTGCCAACAATCTTTCCTCATGATCATTAGTGAGACCAGTGGCAATGATCACTGGCAGAGTTGAGTGTTCACCAAAGTAAGCATACTTTAAGTGTTCTGGCAGCGGTTTCAGTTCCAAAGATGGTGGCTCCTCAATTGATGGTTTAGGTGCCTTGATTTCTCTACCGGACAACTGTAATAGCTCAAAATAACTCGCCTCTTCAGCCTCTAAGACTGGTTCTTCTGGTTCCTCAAACAGATCAGCTATGCCATCTAAATTGTTGGTATCAACTTTTGTATCCTGGCATAATTGTGCCGTGTCCAAAGTGTAAATGGACTCCATCGTGTCCTCTGCTTGGCACTCATCAGGTTCATCTGCACATTTCAAAGCTTGAAACACATTAAATGTAACATGCTGGTCATTCATGCGCATTGTTAGCTCCCCTTTATGAACATCAATCAAAGCGCTACCCGTGGCAAGAGAAGGTCTTCCCAAAATAATCAGAACATTAATATCATCCTCATAATCCAAAATGATAAGATCAGCTAGAAAAATGAATTTGTCTACCTTTACTAACACATCCTCAATCTTACCCTTGGGATGTGCATATGATCGGTCTGCCAGCTAAAGTGACATTGTGGTAGGTCTTGCTTTTATGCCAAGCTTTCAAAAAATTGACATTGGCATCAAGTTGATGCTGGCTTCTAGGTCACATAGTGCCTTTCCCATGAATTTGTTGCCAATGGTGCAGGGAATAGTGAAACTTCCCGGATCTTTCAACCTTGGTGGCAAACGATTTAGGATCATGGCACTGCATCTTTCGGTCAGAACAATAGTTTCAAAGTCTCCCAACTTTCTCTTTTTGGACAGAATGTCCTTCATAAATTTGACATGGTTGGGCATTTGTTCAAGGGCTTCTACCAATGGAATGTTGATTTGTAATTGCTTAAGAACCTCCAAGAAGCGCTTGAACTATTGATCTTGCTTGTGTTTTTGAAGTCTTGCTGGAAATGGTGGTGGCGGATAGATACGTGTCTGCTCTGCTGGCTTTGCCAGCGCAGTGCTGGCATCAGTCTATTTGGCCTCGGTGTTGGCATCGATTCTGGCATCAGTTCTGGTATCATCTATTTTTGCTTCCTCTTTCTCTGCTTCCATGGGATTAACTGCTGGCACAGGCTTCTCAACTTGGCAATTAATTTGTTGGTTAGCAAGCTTCTCCATCTCGCACTACTTACCACTCCGAAGAATTATAGCTTTGCACTGCTCATTGTCTTTGTGCCGAGCATCTTCTGTGTCACTTGGCAATGCTCTCAGAGGTCGAATGCTGAGTGCACTGGCAATTTGCCTAAGCTGGACTTCCAAGTTTCTCATTGATGCTGCCAAACTCTGGACTGTGGCATCATTCCTCTCTATGTACTCTGTGAGAGTGCCTCATCGGTTGAGTCTCTGCCCTTGCTGAAAATTGTTTTGGGCTTTATGTGGCATGGCATTCTGATAGAATGCTGGCATGGCATTGTTATTCTGCCTCTGAGTATTCTGGCGTTGGGCATTGTACTGTTACATCCTTGATTTCTCCAAGCTAAACTAGGGTGTTGTCTCCAACCTGCATTATAAGTATTGGAGTTAGGATTATAGTAACGATTAACATTGCCAACAAAGTTTACCGATTCAGGGTTAGCAGGGCATTCATCCACATGATGATTCTCTCCACAAATTGTATAGAATGGGTCTAATGCTTTGACTTCTTGGGACTCATTGTTCTTTTGCAACGTTCTTACCATGCTAGTAAGATTGGAAATCTCGGCATGAATGGATGTTAATTCATCAACCTAAAATTTCCCATTGGTTTTAGTTCCGGTCCCAAGTCTTGCAACAGGATATTCAAAATCATTGATTGCAATCCTCTCTAGAATGTCAACAGCCTCAGTATATGTCTTGTGAAGCAATGAAGCATCAACAACAGTCCTCGTTTGATTCAATCCATTGTAAAAGGTTTGGATCTGAGTCTAATTTGGGAATCCATGCATAGGACACCTCCTCAACAAGTCTTTAAATCATTCCCTGGCATCATATAAGGTCACATCCTCAGCCTGCCTGAATGTAATGATCTCACCCCGCAGCTTGGCAGTGAGTGTTGGCGGCTGGAATCTTGTCAAGAACTTCTAGCATAGGTCTACCCATGAAGTAACTGAGCCAGGTGGCAAGGAGTTAAGCCAAGCCTTTGCTCTGTCTCTCAAAGAAAAAGTAAATAACTTTAGCTTCACGGTATCTTCAGGTACTCCATTTTGTTGGAATAGCTGGCAAATCTCCATGAACTGTTTTAGATGTTGCCTAGGATCTCCAGTAAGTGCTCCATCAAACTGGCCTACATTCAAAAGAGTTTGAATCATTACCGGCTTAAGTTCAAAATTGACAGCATTTACCTTTGTACCAACAAGTCCTGGCATCAAATTATCAATGGTTGGTGTTGAATGTTCTCTATAGGTCTCTCATTAATAACTGGGACAGCAGGTGGTGGTGGTATCTCATTGTTAAGTGGATTTCCTCCACTGTTCACCACACCATTCCTTCCATTACCTTGGTTCATCTCTCGAAATCTTCTTTTTAACCTCTGCAAGGTTTTCTCAATTTTCGGATCGTATGGCCACTTGTCCACCACAGGATGGCTTCTGGTCATACACCGACAAAAACAAAAGTTAAAAACAAAAATAAAAAGAAGACAAGTAAAAATTTAAAAACAATCGATTCCGTTGCAATCCCCGGCAACGGCGCCAAAAACTTGTAGACTCTCTAGGTGAATGCTGGCAAAAGTGGAAGAAAATATGTATTGGAAAATATAAGAATGTGCCAAAAGGAGTCTTTTGCGTGAAAGTATACACGGACTACAAGTAATACAGCTGGTAAGCTGAGTATCAATCTCACAGAGATTGACTTGGAATTCAATTGCTTTGATTGTTACTTGACTTAAGAAAAAGTTGATTTGATTTGAAATTGGTTTTGGAAAATAATTAAAAAGTAAAGAAATGAAAGTAAAGTAAAGACGTTGGCAAGGAAGGTGTTTTAATGAATGATGAGTGTTGGTAGGGAATGCCTGGTTTTCACACTCTTCATGCCGTGCCAGCCTTTAACAACAACCTGTCTTGGCATTGTTTGCCTAACAGATTCAAAATTAGCAAAGCCTATCTCGATGTTCATTGCCCTAAATTGATCATGATATCTCTATAGTGTTTGTTTTTAAATAAACCAATTTTATTAAGCACCAATCTATAATCCTAAGGGGTAGATTTCACTCCCGAAGTAAGTTCATCTACTTGAATGACTTCTCTCGAAGCTTCTCTCTTCAGTATTCAACAACTTAATCGTTGCCACCTCAAGTCTGTTAAGATATTAATGAGCAATAAGCCAATAGTGCCAGCTCTCGCTTGACATAGTATTTAGGAAATATTAAAGTATGCCGAATAGATAAAACATTGCCAAGGCATATTTATTATTAAAAACTAAAGCATGAAAATAACATAAAACCCAAACAACCCCCACCAACTATTAAATTAGTTCATGGTGAGGGATTTAACCATCAATCCACAAACATTTTCAAAGTACATCATCCTTAAAAACAAGATAAAATAACTTAAAAGACATAATGGGCTAGAAGAGGTCTCTCGATACAGCCCTTCAAGATCCAGGCTTCTCATCCAAGTTGGCCACACCATCCTTCCTAGGTAGAGGCGGTTGTCAATCGTCACACACCAACTCCTCACGATCCAATCTCCTCCGATAAGTCTAGCTTGGTTGGTGTTTAAATAGGCATGCGAGGAAGGGATGGGATGAGCTCCTCATTTGAATTTTGAATTTCAACTACCCAAGGGATAAGGGATTATAATCGTATCCAAATTTAAATGAGAGCTGGTCAGGCTAGGGCACACGTCATACTGCCGACGCTACCTTGGCGTCCAAGGTTGGCATGAATCTGCCAACAAGTTTTGGCACCATCTTATCTGCTATTTTTTTCAGAGATTGATTCAATTGCTATCTTTTCGGAGCCTGGTCATTTCCTATTTTTTCGGGGTCCAACAACTTCTTGGCTTGGCATCAAGTTCACTTCTCTACCAACTGGTGCTCGGCATTGTCTGGTCCATTTGTGTCAACAGCACTCGGCATTCTCTCTAGCGTTCCTTCCTGTGTTGCTTTTCTGGCCCAAATCTTATGTCAAACCTGCGAAATTGCCAACAAAACAACTCTTCACACTGGCATAGACAAAACTCTAGACTCCTTGTGCAAATGCATGATTCTAACATCCTAATGCAACTAAATGTACATAAAAACAAGCAAAAGCATTGTAAGATTGGCATTAAAACAGTACTTTTGGAGAGGTAACAATAGCCATGAGTGATTCTAGGGTGAAACCTTTAATTTAAGGCTAATTTAAGGATGACCGGTTCTTCAGGTTATAAGTTTGTACATAATTCCTTATAAAGTATGTACATAATTGATTACAGAAATTGTAAGAAAAATGGCATATACATTAAACATTAGAAAGTAAGGATTTTTGTACCTACTAAAAAACTACAAGATAACCTAATTCCTTACACGGGTGGTAAGAATTTAAGTAGGTACCTAAATTACCAACCTTTATACATAACTAGTTATAGAAGTTGTAATTAAAAAGGTGGGTACAGAAATATTTACTTGAGTTCACCAAAAACAAAACTAGCTCAAGTAAGGGTAAAGAAATTATGTACATACATAGTTGGCTACAAGATAACATAATTCCTTACACTGATGGTAAGAATTTAAGTAGGTACCAAAATTCAAACCTTTATACGTAAATTATTACAGAAGTTGTAATTAAAAAGGTAGGTACCGAAATATTTACCCGAGTTCACCAAAAACAAAGCTAGCTGAAGAAAAGGTAAGAAATTATGTACATACATAGTTGGCTACAAGATAACCTAATTCCTTACACGGATGGTAAGAATTTAAGTAGGTATTTAAATTACTAACCTTTATACGTAATTAGTTAGAGAAATTGTAATTAAAAAGGTAGGTACCGAAATATTTACCAAAGTTCACCAAAAACAAAACAAGCTCAAGTAAGGGTAAGAAATTATGTACATACATAGCTGGCTACAACATAACCTAATTCCTTACACGGATGGTAAGAATTTAAGTAGGTACCTAAATTACTAACCTTTATACGTAATTCGTTACCGAAGTTGTAATTAAAAAGGTATGTACCGAAATATGTACTCGAGTTCACCAAAATCAAAACTAGCTCAAGTAATGGTAAGAAATTATGTACATACATAGTTGGCTACAACATAACCTAATTCCTTACACGGATGGTAAGAATTTAAGTAGGTACCTAAATTACTAACCTGTATACGTAATTCGTTACAAAAGTTGTAATTAAAAAGGTAGGTACCGAAATATTTACCCAAGTTCACCAAAAACAAAAGAAGCTCAATTAATGGTAAGAAATTATGTACATATATAGTTGGCTACAAGATAACCTAATTCCTTACACGGATGGTAAGAAATTAAGTAGGTACCTAAATTACTAATCTTTATACGTAATTAGTTACAGAAGTTGTAATTAAAAATGTAGGTACCGAAATATTTACCCGTGTTCACCAAAAACAAAAGAAGCTCAAGTAATGGTAAGAAATTATGTACATACATAGTTGGCTACAAGATAACCTAATTCCTTACACGGATGGTAAGAGTTTAAGTAGGTACCTAAATTACTAACCTTTATACGTAATTCGTTATAGATGTTGTAATTAAAAAGGTAGGGTAAGAAATATTTACCCGAGTTCACCAAAAATAAAAGAAGCTCAAGTAATGGTTAGAAATTATGTACATACATAGTTGGCTACAACATAACCTAATTCCTTACACGGATGGTAAGAATTTAAGTAGGTACCTAAATTACTAACCTTTATCCGTAATTCGTTACAGAAGTTATAATTAAAAAGGTATGTACCGAAATATTTTCCCGAGTTCACCAAAAACAAAAGTAGCTTAAGTAATGGTAAGAAATTATATACATACATAGTTGGCTACAACATAACCTAATTCCTTACACGGATGGTAAGAATTTAAGTAGGTACCTAAATTACTAATCTTTATCCGTAATTTGTTACAGAAGTTGTAATTAAAAAGGTAGGTACCGAAATATTTACCCTAGTTCACCAAATACAAAAAAAGCTGAAGTAATGGTAAGAAATTATGTACATACATAGTTGGCTACAAGATAACCTAATTCCTTACACGGATGGTAAGAATTTAAGTAGATACCTAAATTACTAACCTTTATACATAATTCGTTACAGAAGTTGTAATTAAAAAGGTAGGAACCGGAATATTTACCCGAGTTCACCAAATACAAAAGAAGCTGAAGTATTGGTAAGAAATTATGTACATACATAGTTGGCTACAAGGTAACCTAATTCCTTACACGGATGGTAAGAATTTAAGTAGATACCTAAATTACTAACCTTTATACGTAATTCATTACAGAAGTAAATATAAAGGTAGGTACCGAAATATTTACTCAAGTTCACCAAATACAAAAGAAGCTTAAGTAATGGTAAGAAATTATATACATACATAGTTGGCTACAAGACAACCTAATTCCTTACATACATGGTAAAAATTTAAGTAGGTGCCTAAATTACTAACCTTTATAGGTAATTCGTTACAAAAGTTGTAATTAAAAAGGTAGGTACCGAAATATTTACTCGAGTTCACCAAAAAAAAGTAGCTCAAGTAAGGGTAAGAAATTATGTACATACATAGTTGGCTACAACATAACCTAATTCCTTACACGAATAGTAAGAATTTAAGTAGGTACCTAAATTACTAACCTTTATACGTAATTCGTTACAAAAATTGTAATTAAAAAGGTAGGTACCGAAATATTTACCCGTGTTCACCAAAAACAAAAGTAGCTCAAGTAAGGGTAAGAAATTATGTACATACATATTTGGCTAGAAGATAACCTAATTCCTTACACGGAAGGTAAGAATTTGAGTAGGTACCTAAATTACTAAGCTTTATATGTAATTCATTACAGAGGTTGTAATTAAAAAGGTAGGTACCGAAATATTTACCCGAGTTCTCCAAAAACAAAATTAGCTCAAGTAAGGGTAAGAAATTATGTACATACATAGTTGGCTACAACATAACCTAATTCCTTACACGGATGGTAAGAAATTAATTAGGTACCTAAATTTCTAACCTTTATACGTAATTAGTTACAGAAGTTGTAATTAAAAAGGTAGGTACCGAAATATTTACCAGTGTTCGCCAAAAACAAAACTAGTTCAAGTAATGGTAAGAAATTATGTACATACATAGTTGGCTACAAGATAACCTAATTCCTTACAGGGATGGTAAGAGTTTAAGTATGTACCTAAATTACTAACCTTTATACGTAATTCGTTATAGATGTTGTAATTAAAAAGGTAGTTACCGAAATATTTACCCGAGTTCACCAAAAACAAAACTAGCTCAAGTAAGGGTAAGAAATTATGTACATACATAGTTGGCTACAACATAACCTAATTCCTTACATGGATGGTAAGAATTTAATTAGGTACCTAAATTACTAACCTTTATACATAATTCGTTACAGAAGTTGTAATTAAAAAGGTTGGTACCGAAATATTTACCCGAGTTCACCAAAAATAAAAGAAGCTCAAGTAATGGTAAGAAATTATGTACATACATAGTTGGCTACAAGATAACCTAATTCCTTACACGGATGGTAAGAAATTAAGTAGGTACCTAAATTACTAATCTTTATACGTAATTAGTTACAGAAGTTGTAATTAAAAATGTAGGTACCGAAATATTTACCCGTGTTCACCAAAAACAAAAGAAGCTCAAGTAATGGTAAGAAATTATGTACATACATAGTTGGCTACAAGATAACCTAATTCCTTACACGGATGGTAAGAGTTTAAGTAGGTACCTAAATTACTAACCTTTATACGTAATTCGTTATAGATGTTGTAATTAAAAAGGTAGGTACCGAAATATTTACCCGAGTTCACCAAAAATAAAAGAAGCTCAAGTAATGGTTAGAAATTATGTACATACATAGTTGGCTACAACATAACCTAATTCCTTACACGGATGGTAAGAATTTAAGTAGGTACCTAAATTACTAACCTTTATCCTTAATTCTTTACTAACCTTTATGTACATACATAGTTGGCTACAACATAACCTAATTTCTTACATGGATGGTAAGAATTTAAGTAGGAACCTAAATTACTAACCTTTATAAGTAATTAGTTACAGAAGTTGTAATTAAAAAGGTAGGTTCCGAAATATTTACCCGTGTTCACCAAAAACAAAAGAAGCTCAAGTAATGGTAAGAAATTATGTACATACATAGTTGGCTACAAGATAACCTAATTTCTTACACGGATGGTAAGAATTTAAGTAGGTACCTAAATTACTAACCTTTATACTTAATTCGTTATAGATGTTGTAATTAAAAAGGTAGTTACCGAAATATTTACCCAAGTTTACCAAAACCAAAAGTAGCTCAAGTAAGGGTAAGAAATTATGTACAGGCATAGTTGGCTACAACATAACCTAATTACTTACACGAATGGTTAGAAAAGTCGATAGTTCGTTCGGATCTAATAATTTTTGTATCATAAACTTGATGAAAGCAATAAAGACATTCATCATCTTGAGAACAAAGATTCAAAAAAATTAGATTTTGGTTTTGAGGTGGAGGATGAGGTTGATTAGAACGGGAGCTTTGACCTCTTTCAAGGCGAGCACGTTTGGCTCTAGAAGGCCTGGTTCTAGGAGGCATGATTTTAAAAGATGTGAAAAAAATTTAGTTTTGAGAAAATTTAGCTTTAAAAGATGTAGCATGAAGAAGCTATCGATTTTGTTTAAAGAGATGCAAAAGATGCTACATTCACTTAGGGTAAGAAGCTATTTTTTTACTAGAACGATGAGAATTTCAATAGGTAATGAAATTATTACGGAATATACATAGCTTGTTAAAGAAATAGTAATAAAAAACGTACGTACAAAAATCCTTACACGAGATCACCCAATCCAAAAGGAGCTCAACTTTGTTATATAAGAAAAAAACCCGTCATTCTTATGAAATAGGTTACCTAATTAAATTTAACATTTCATAACATCCTTTAACTGAACCGTGATGACGTTCAAATTTGTTATATTTTTTTCATAACACCCTATACAAATAATATGGGATCTAGTGCATGCCGGTGAACAACTCGGCATGATAAAACTCAACACGAGAATTTTATAAGACCCATCATTTCTCCTGAAAATTTATCCGATTTACACTAAATCTAGAGCACTTACATTTCACAAATGCAACAAAACGATTAGAAACAAGAATATAAACCACTTAAAAATAAGAATAGATAAATTAACAAGTTCACATTACTCTGTTCAGATCCAGAGCTACATGTATCATTTTGCATAGTTTTACTGGAGAATCCAAATCTACCTCATCAAAACTTGCACTATATCTTCAAAAACCCACTTTATCTACATGCGTTATAATTCTAAGAGCTTTTCGAGAGCAAAATCCATTATACAAGGAATTCTCACATTTGTCAAGGGAGTATATAACCCATTGCCAACAAAAGAATTGTCAACAGGCATGATGAATGTGAAGCTTTCCAATTACAATTTCTAGCAGCCTCCTGAACAAAACACAAAATCATATTAACTATTTCCATGAACATTTTTACCAGATAAAAAGAAAGACTCTGATCAGGTCTACAGCCCTCCAATGAATCAAGAAGCATTGATTGTGACCAACTGAGATATGAATGATTTAATCAGGTCTACAATTAAAATTTATAATATTTTTCTCAGCAACCAAGAACCCTAGAATGATTCTTTCACATGGACAACATTAATTCCAAAACGAAAAAGTGCAAATCGCACACAAATAACTAAAAAACAGAATATCAAAAACTAAAAACCATAGCCAAATTTCAATGGAAGCATTAAGGACAACTTCCAATAGCAGGTTAGCAAATATGCACAACAAACATAAACATAAGCCCTAAAGAAAAGAGGATGTATATAAATTACAAATGGAACTAACCTCTGCCCATTCTACCAGTTAAAAGAAAAATATTTCATCCCCTCTAAATTACTATATAGAAAGAAACTTCATGGGTATCTTTAGTGCAGAAGAAAATCGATAAATGCATCCACTATTAAACAATTATACTTGCTATCATAGGAGGCTAATAACAAAATTAACAGTCACTTACAACATCTTTTGCCTGTTGAACCAAGGCTGCACCCTCAGTAGTAACATGCTGCAAAAAGAAAGTATTTCAGATTTAGGTTTTAGGGAATGAGAAAGAAGACCATTTGGCTTATATAACAGAACAAAATATTCTTATCTGCTTGAATATATTGGCAACAGGATCCAAGCCTCGAGGCATTTTACAATATAGCCTGTACATCCTAGAAAGATTCTCCACCTACAAAGTGTAAAGAAGTCCAAGTAAGTATCTAAATATATACATTTACTGGAGCTAATAGCCAGAAGATTAAGCATTTCTAGAAAAGAAAAAAGGGTTAGGCAAAACCTTGTTATCTTTAAGCAAGGCTCTTCATCCTGATGCTCCTTTTCAAGTAGCCGATTGGCATATGTAACTAACAGCTCATGGTGCACTGTTTGGATAAAAAAGGAACGGTTATCAATAGAATGCTCTAGGAGTTATAGTGCTGTCATGTCTGGAACTTATCATGAATTCTTATCACATCATTCCATGTTCATTCCATTTATATAAAAAAAAAAAAAAGCAATCTCATGTCACACAGCCTCTATTATTCTAAGTGACAACTTGTATACAAACACCACTTATTTATGTCACCCTCTTAAAGCAGAAAATTAAACAATTTCACTAATCACTAACTATTCAACTCACCTCTAACAATTTCACCTCACTACTTGAATGCAGGTAACTAGACATTCTTTCGCTTTCCTTCTTCAAGCATTCTTCAGACTGCAATTATCATTCAAGTAAATAAAACAATTAGAACCATTTAAATTAATCAGAGAAAAAATTAAACATATATATAGGCAGGAAAACTTTAGCACTTGCTTTCAACATGTACTCAAGACAAGAATCTTCCACAATTCGGCTAGATGCCTTGTGTGAATAATAAGCACCAGTATCTAGAAGCATAGCTTCTTCAAAATCATCTTCATAACGTCCCATATGTCCCATGCCAATCTCAACAAAAATGTCCCTTCAATAATGTACGGTCTATCTGATCTCTTTCACGTTCTTTATCAATCTGATACGAAGTAATCATTCTGCTTAACTTTTTGATGGTGTTTAAAAGGAAAACAGTAGTAAAGTAGCAGAATTATGACTGAAATATGAATAGAAAAGAACTTGGAGCTGTAGAAAACTTAAGTTATGACAGACCTCTAGTTTTACTATTAATTCAAAGAATATAATAACAACAATAATTCCCTAATAACCTTCTAGTGCAGTATTTTTAATAAAACAATCACTAATAGTATCATTATTTCCTTCTAAAAGTCTTACTAAGAGTCCTATCCTAATCATATACTTATTTAAAAGGACACATGAGATGAGACTGAAAAGAAAAACTAACAGGGAAATAATTGATAATAATGAACTGATCCTAAAGATAAAACTTAAATTAAATTAATCTTGAATGCTACTGCATTGCTTTTTATTTGAAATGTGACCTAAATATAAAATCAACTAAGACGCAATAATGTCAACTTGCAAGGGCAATTACAATATCTTTGACTTTGGCATAGTTTCTACAAACAATCCTGAAGTTAAATTGTATAAAGGGGGGAAATATAAGAACCTCAACATGTAGACGATCAATGAAAGTCCCAGAAATTCAAGCACCAACAACAAGCGCGGTATCTTCCCCTTCAACCACCTGTTTTGCCACCCCAAACAATTCAAACCAAACTAAAAAACCCTAAGAACCATAAACAAAAACTAAGCTATCACACAATGGAAAATTTTTTCTTACAACAATTAGATCTTTAAGGTTGCTCTGTTCTAATTGGTGCAAAACGTAGCTAAGAACAGGGTGGTTGGCAACCGGAAGCAGTGGCTTGGGCAATTCCTGCAAGCATTCGACGGATAAACAGGAGAAAAATAGAGGATTAATGAAATTATGAATTGGGTATTTGACAATGAAATCAAAAGTTGATACCTTGGAGACAAGATGAGTTAAATTCTTTGAACTCCCACCGGCTAAAACCAAAACTTGGAAATCCATTGCCAAAGAGACAAAGATGAAAAAGACAGAAATGATACATATGAAGGGCTTCCCCTTTTCGGGAAGATTCTTTCGAAATCTCATTCGAGAAGCAAAATCGCCTAAAATATACCCCTGGATGCTCCCAAAATGTTTCACAAACTCCTAACCCTACTTCCTTGAGTGTTTTCCCGCTCAACTAGGGGGCAGATGGTCTGGACGAATTTTCACCCTACTCATATGGCAACCGGTTCACCGGGTGGCATGCTTTTTTCTTTTTTTAATCCAACGGTTATAAATAACTCAGCTTGATCTAAGGGTCAACAAAAAGAGGCCTCATATTAGCCTTAAATTAGCGGGTTTTCTTTTAGACAAATCCCATAGCCATAAATAATGTCTTCTTATTCTAAGCTTTGCTGTCAAGATTTGAATTTTAATTGAATACTGCAAAATCTTCAATATATAATATATTATCTGATCGCATCCTTTGAGCTGTCTGGTTTCCCAAACATTTCCCCACTTCAAAAAGTTCATTTTAATTACTCCCTTTACCTTATGTCACACATCTACTCCACGGTAAATAATGTTTAATTAATTAAAAAAAAGATGCAGAGGCAGATTGTAATGGGTCAATGGGACTCTAACCCCCTACTTTAAAAAAATTAACATTTAATTCTTTAAAAAAAATTAAAATATTATTATATTTTGAATTTTTTGAATTTTTTTAATTAATTTTCTCCTCAAATTTCTAAAGTTCTTACGAATTTTTTTGTTTAAGAATTTTAATTTAGTTCTCCAATATTTTTTTAAAATTTTAAAGTAGTCCTTAAATTATGTTGTAAAGATTCGTCACTAACAGTACCATTTTAAAGATTTTTGAATAAAATTTGACTTCTATGGACAAGAATGAAAGAAAAAAAAAACATGTCCAGTAGAAATTAGAAAATTATACAAATTTTGTAAAAAGAAAACAAATCCTACGTAGATATATATTGATTTTTTTCAAGTATTTAAATATTTTTAATATACATTTATTAGTAAGTGATTGAAGATAGGGGTGTGCATAATTAACCGTAACCGTTAACCGGTATAACCGTTATATTTTACAGGTTAATTAACTGAACCGTTAAAATTAAACGGTTTTGGTTAAACGAACCGTTAAAAATGATGGTTAATGGTTATGGTTACGATTTTTGACTAGTGGTTAACCTATAGGTTAACCGTTATTAAATTATTTATATATATATTTAAAATATAAAATAACTTTAAAAAAACTAACTCACATATACAAATATACACGCCCCTTTTTTAATTATGGCGTAAGTGATTAGAATATCTTTATTTACGTATTTTTATGAATATTTTAATATAATATTTATACAAAATATAATTATATTATTCTCTAAAAAATAGTGAAATATGTGAAAAAAATTATAATAGATTACAGGTTAACCTATAACCGAACCGTTATAACGGTTAACCAGTTATTTAAACTAAACGGTACGGTTAACCGCGTCTTAATAGTTAACCGTTAACGATTAACCATTTTTTAATGGTTAGATTACGATTAGCAAAATTTAACAACCGTTATAACGGTTAACCAATTATTTAAATTAAACGGTACGATTAACCTACCATGAACACCCCTAATTGAAGATAAAACTTATACACTCGATTCGCATAATTCTTACTGCGGTATATATTTTTTTAAAATTATAATGGTATCTTCTACTCGTACGTTTTTAAATTTCATGATTATGCTGAAAGGGTGTTATTTTTGTAAAAAAAACATCCATAAGGGTCCTTTGAATAAATGATTAAAAAATATTAAGTAAAAAATTAAAAATGCCCGGCACTCCGACTTTTCTGTGGCTGGTCGTTGTCTTCTATTTTTATCGCCAGTCTGAAAATCCCAACAAGTTCTCCCTTTACTTGCCTTTTCAAGATCCTTTTCGTATTCCATTATTCCTTGAACCATTCAGGTAAGTTGCTCAATTTCAACGTAAATACAACTTACTTTTGGCCTTTGGGTTTTCATATATATATATATTCATTTTCTTGGCTTTTCATTTATATTTTGGGCTGTCTATGAGCTAAATTTGTACTAGAGTGAACTTAATGGGATTTGGTTCCTACAACGATGCTTGGTTTGAAACTTTTTGGTCAAAAACTTTGAGTTCCAGGATCAGAATTCTATGCCAAATTAATGGTTTTCTTCTTTGATTAGATTATTGTTTGACCAACAAAAGAGAAAGGGTTTTGGGGTGTAAATAAGGGAAGTTTATGTTAATGTGAGTCGAATTCTAGACTGATATGTAGATTGTAGGTGCTAATGTCTTAAATTTTTGGATCTTCAATCTGGTTTTGCATGGCTGCAGTCCACTTTGAAGGTAAGTGTGTAAATTACTATGATCCATAGAAGGAAAATAACCATTTTTAGTTCATTTGGCAATAATTGTAACCTGGGATGCTATTCCATACTCTGGCAAAGATGGTTTTATTCAAACGATGTAAAGGGGGAAAAAAGAAAACGAAACTGACAAAGAAGTTGTAGTAAAGAGCAATGTGTTGTTATGAATAGTTAAGGCAGAGCATTCATGCAAAAAAAAAAAAAAGTGGATAAGTTGTATTAAAGTAGTTTTATGGACCAACGGAAAGCGGTCATTGAGTTTGTTCTAGTGGATACTTTGGGAAACAAAATAAAGTTGTAGTTTTGAATTTGCATGTCATTCATACAAAAAACAAGGGCATAAGTTTTCTTCAGCTTCAACAGAAGGAAGTCATTTCACACATCTAGATCCCTCACGATCTTATGCAATTTCTCATTTTCTCATGAAAATAAGATATTGCTTTTGTTTTTTTCTTAAACAAGCTTGCACTTGGGACACAGAATGCAGATGTATTGATACTCGGATTAATGATACTACGATTGTGAAGGATTTAACTGTTAACATACGGGGAGAAATCTGTTAAACTATGAGTGTCAATTTAAAGAATTTCTCTTCAAATAGCTCCGAAAAGTCTCTGACAGATGAAGAGGAGCAGGCAAAGGTATATTTTGTTTATACGATCCATTATCCCTAGTTTCTCATACTTTATCATTTTGATCTATCATAGATTTGATAATTGAAGCAAGCAAAAGCTACTTGGATGTTGTGGATTGTGGAGTAAAGCTTTCAAACCTTTCGATATTTGCAGATTACTGATATACGAAAGTTGATAGGACCATTGCCTGAGAAATTAGCCATTTATTGTTCTGATGCAACCATTGTTAGATATTTAAGGGCACGGAACTGGAATGTCAAGAAGGCGACTAAAATGCTGAAAGAAACCTTGAAATGGAGAGCAGAATACAAACCAGAAGAGATTCGCTGGGTATGCTACAATTCATCCTCCTATGATTTATCTGTAGTTTCTTAAAGAAAGTACGAAATGCATGCAGGACATGACCATTGAGGATACTAGGAATTGTCAATTCTAGGCCCATCTTTCTTAATCATGGCATTCTTTTGCATTTGTTTTCATGCACTCAGCATGGTTCATTGAATTAGGAAATTTGGATTTTAACCCTTTGAGAGAAACTCAAGTCCAACCCTGTGTTACCTAACACACAATTCATCTCATGATTTACATATTGGATCGTATTTTCCGAAATGCAGATAAAAAATGATCTGGGCCGAGAACTTTGGCGACCCCTTTGTGCATAAAAGAAGCACAGGTTTTAACGGCAAAAAAAAAAATCAAAACTCAATTGATTTCAGCAAAAAATGGGACTGTCCCAATGAAAAAGTACCCTTAAAAGAAGAGAGTGGGTTTGAATTTCGTTAGATATGGGTTTTTAATTTTCTTCTGTTGAAGTTTTTTAATATCTTTTTATTGAAGTTCAATGTTATTGTTTTTAATTAAGGTGAATTTTATATATATATACGATTTAGAATTACTTTACATTCCAATTAATTCGTATTTTTTACCTATCAAGCGAGCCTAAGAAGAGTACCCCTATCAAATTATGCTCCAAGTAAAGACTTACATTTTCAGTTTGTGTCCCTCATACGGAATCGATCTGTGTTCTAAGTAACGTTCATCCAATCTACTTATTAGAGCTGAATTCAGGCCGAACATTTTTCTTTTCCGTATGGTGTTCTAATTCCGGTTTTTTATGTAGGAAGAGGTTGCTCATGAAGCTGAGACAGGAAAGATCTACAGATCAAATTACGTAGATAGGCATGGAAGAACAGTTCTTGTCATGAGACCTAGTTGCCAGGTTTCATCTGACTTCCTTTCTTTTTTTTTGCAATTTACAAATTTGGTACTACATAAATGTTGAAACAATTTTGAGTGAATGGTTTAAGAGTTAACGTATAACGTCTTAAGATTTTTGGTCATGGTGCTGTGCCATATTTGTCCCAACAATAGGATTTTTCTCTATATCTTATGCCATTAGTTTGTCCAAAAACAGCAACTATGAGCTGAAAGAAAAAGGAACCTTCTCTTTCCCCATATTTTGGGGACAATCTCATTATCAGACACGAAGATTCTAGTTTCAAAACACACTACTTAGCCGTGCATCGGTTGGCCCTAACATCTTAGTTAAGTTTGTTTTGATTGCAGAACTCAAAATCAACAAAGGGGCAGATTAGGCATTTGGTTTATTGTATGGAGAATGCAGTTTTAAATCTGCCAGCAGACCAGGAACAGATGGTCTGGTTGATCGACTTCAATGGCTTTAACTTGTCACATATATCAGTGAAGGTGACACGGGAAACATCACACGTTTTACAAGAACGTTATCCAGAGCGTCTAGGTGCGGCTATACTATACAACCCACCCAAGTTCTTCGAACCTTTCTGGAAGGTAACCCATTGTGATATTTTTTCTCCCCTTCATTCAGAAAACAAAATTATACCGGAGGATTATTTATGCACAGTGCATAGAAATCTATTTAAGCATATCCAATGGCTGTTATCTTAATATGGAATTTGGATAAATAGTTCCAAACCATATTTTGCGGATTTGAAGTGTACTAGATTACAATAGTTTTTCAACTTTCATGATTCTTTACATGTTCCTTATTGATTTTCAGCAAAATTTGAAACATTTCAGTACCATGGTTATTTTACTTTATCAATTGTTTTTCATGTCATTTTGAATTCATTCCATCTTTTTAATCCAGCTCTATGCAAGCCTTTTTTGGCAGCTAAAGAAAAAACCATTTTTGGTCTGATTCTTTCATCGAGCAATGACCTTCCCCTTCACTTTACAAGATTATGTTTAACGTCAATACATCTCTGTACGGTGTCAATGCCATTGTTTTAATATTGTTGTTGTTCTGCTTATGCTGTAATCATATTAGTCTATGCTTTGTGTGTGATTGATTTAATATTGGAAGTACGTTCCTTGGCAGGTGGTCAAACCTTTTCTAGAGCCCAAGACTCAAAACAAAGTAAAATTTGTGTACTCTGATGATCTCAATACCATGAAAATAATGGAGGATCTTTTCGATATGGAGAAACTGGAGTCTGCATTTGGTGGAAATGGTGACTCTGGTTTCAACATCAGTAAGTTTGCCGAGAGGATGAGGGAAGATGACAAGAGGATGCCCGCCTTTTGGACTAGAGGAAATACTCAATCCGCAGCTCCACCTGAACCCATGCCAACATCTACAGTTGATATGAATTCTACTGATTGAAACTCAGATTCAAATGCCTCTGACAATGGCAAGGTAGGCGGTTCCCCAGTCATGTTCAAAATCAGAAGGCCTTATTTCTTATAAAAGTGTGTTGGCTGAGACAATAAGGTATTGATGATCCGACTGTAAGCGGTCTTGCTGACTGTTTTAGTAAGTAATATGAGGTCGAATCGAGTAGAGCTCTTTCAAACTTCAGCTTAATGGATTGTCTTTCAGTTAATTTAATGTGTCCTTTTGATAAGAACTTTTCTTATTTTTATCCTTTGCAAGTGTACTCTTTGATCTTCAATATGAAATCTTAGCTGAAATGTGTTTGCAACGCAGGTTAAGCATGCAATTATCTTCTTGTTAAGGTTTCCTTGGCATTGATGTAATGTTATCTTAGTATACATTCCATACAAACAGAGAAGTAACAGATAAACTTGGTCTGATTTCACCCAAAATCAAATATTCAAATTCGATAAAAAAAAGAGAGAGAATTTTCTGTCCATATTTTCTCAACAAATTGAAGCCAAAGTAAAAACCGCAAATAAAAGCTCTTTATTTTTGTATATCTATTACAGGGTTTAAATGTCGCTATCTGTAACACACCTAACATAATCAGCAGGGACTTGCAACTAGGTTGCCACACCCGTACGAAAAATCAACTGAGATGGCAACTAGCCTTAGGAGCTATCGGTCCATTATTATAACCAAAACAATTGTAGAGACGACCCTGGAAAACATACAGGGAAAACAAGAAAATAAATTAGCATTGATCAAGAGTCGGAAAGGGCCAAGGGGGCTAGTATGAAGAAAGGCATAATAAAGGCCAGAATTTGATGTTACCTCTATATTTGAAGGACATGTCAATGCAACATCTCGTCTAATTTCTGCCTGTATTGAGCCAACCTCTGCAAAAGTCAATTAGTAGAAATATTAGTATTCTCAATTAAGCTTAATAATTCCCGGTAAAAGGGTCAGACGACTCCTCAAAAGACGAGAGGACAAACAAAGTAATAAGTAAATCCTACTGCAAAGTTTTCTTGTTTTTCCTTGACGTTGAGAACTCCGGTATCAATGGTAAGATAGAATATAAAGCATAATGCCAACACAGAATTCAATCAGAAAAGCTCCTTTCAAAAATCACCGTGTATAAAAGCGGTAGAGCAAAGGGATTTTAAAGACAGACCAAGAATAATGCTTAGACGAAGTAGCGTACCCTAGTATAAGCATAGACCCCAGCCTCTGTTGGTGCTACGGGACTTCCCCTCCTAATGAACTTTCCCTCTTTAAAAATGTAAAGCATGGGTATTCCAGTAGATAGTTCTAAACTAATAACCTGTCTCATGATGAATACAAAACGAATACACAAATTATATAAGAAAAAATGAGTACTGGGAAGATTGAAAACTTCCCGAATGAAACCAAAAAAGGGTCCATACCTCCTGGGAGGTTAATTTGTCAAGATACATAATAATGGACCTTAATGAATTCCCATGGGCAGCAATCATGACATTCTTTCCGGATAGAAGTTGGGATTCAATCTGCATATCATAGATTTGTTACGAGGTGCTATGAGAGGACTTTAACTGTTAGATGACAGATAAAACAGACATGGAAGTTACATTATCTTTGAAATATGCAACAGCTCTTTGAGCACACATTTCCAAACTCTCGCCATTTGGGGGAGGTATATCATAACTTCTACGCCACTCATGAACTTTTTCCATCCCAAATCTATCCGCAGTTTCCTGTTTGTTCAGACCTTGTAGTTCTCCATACCTGCACAGAGAAGATAATGCATGAATCATTCATGAAAGAGAAACGAGATAATTTGAGGCAGCCGACGATAGGACAATCAGAAGTGCATGAGAAATATGACTTCATTTGTCTTGATACAGAAAAAAAAAAGTGATTACATTCTTTCATTCAATTGCCAAGCCGCCATAACAGGAATCGATTGGTTTATGGTGTCTTCACTGTATATTTGACTCCATGCCCTTGCTTGCTCACTCTCATTATGGATGATAATTGGCACCTATCAAGAGATCATCGTTAATAGGTTGTCAGTCTAATCAATCAAAGAATGATAAAATCACTGCTCCTGTACTTTTAGTAGGTAGATACAAGGTTTTAAATAACTTCGAAATCATTTAACCGGGTCAATGGTTTTATCAATGGCAGCACCAGCTGCCAAGCATCGTCAAGCAGTCACTAGACCAAATTTCAGGTTCCATAAAATTATTTTTTCCCCAAGCTACCTTCTTGCGGCGGTGCTGTGTCATGGCTAGCATAGCAGTCATTTGTGCACGAATTAGTGATGATGTGTATATCATGTCGACAGGTATGTTGCTAATTCTCTTTCCAGCTTCAATTGCTTCTTCCACTCCCTTCTTAGTTAAGGGCACATCAACACAACCTGTAAAAAGGTTCCTCTCGTTCCATAAAGACTCACCATGGCGAATGAGTATCAAAGCTGCCTCATCTGCAATGAATATCCCGAAAGTAGAAAATCAGAATATTTCCAAAAGAAAAAAAGAACAATGAACCTAACTTTGTTCCCCAGGTTATGAGGAAATACCAAATCACTTGCATCAGTTGGAATCATTGTGCTTTTGCAGTCTGCCATTGCAATTTGGGAAATTAGGAGCTATACTACCTAAAATAACCAGTGAAGAAAGGCTACATAGGGTGCAGTTCTAAGGCCTATAATCATAAAGGAATAGAGCATCGTGATATATTATTCACTAATTAAATCAGAAACTACGTCTAGGATGATCTTGCTTACTTGATTTCTTGTGAGATTCACGGGTACCATTATTGGAGGTAGCTAAAACAGGATCAACAACAGAGGTTTGAGACGCCGATGCTTGAATAACATTGAATTTCCTCTCTCCCGAACTACAGATTCCTCTCCTTGAGAACTCAACTTCCAACTTAAAACCTTTGGGAAGCAACCTTACATAGTTGTTCCCAACTTTGTAGTGAGTTCCAGAATTGCTGAGAAGCTGAAGATTCCCAACCGTTTGGTGCAACATAGCATTGGCCATTCTGAAAAGCCAATATGAGCAACTGCAAATATAAGAAGGCCTTCAATAACTAGACAAAAATGAAGCACAAACATACAGGAGAAAACCATCATAAAGACAATCAAAAAGCAATTGTTTTCTCAAGAAATAATGCATTTGACCTTCCATTCCACTAAAAAAAAAAAAAAAAAAAACAAAGCTAGAACAAATAGCGGTTAGTTAGGATTATGCCATTAAGGGTTTTTATTCATTCTATTCAGAGTTAAATTAGGCTTAAGGCAGATTAAGAACCGAAATCGTTAAACAATTGAAAAGTCATTCATTTGGGAGGGAAACAAGAAACAAAAATTAGCAAACACCCTATATTTTTTATAATCTGACAGATCCAATAATTAAAAAGGCAGCTCCAGTCAAAGATTCAAATTTTACATAACCCACATGGGCTTTTGTTCCATAAATCAAACGAACAATGAAATTTTAGGACGAAATGAATCCAGAGAGAGAGAGAGAGAGAGAGAAAGGAAGAACAAACCTTAAAGGCAACAAGCCTAGAAAGCAAAAGCGAAAACAGGTAATTTACCTGACTTTGGTGGGGTTTATATAGAAACGAGAGTTGATGTTCTTCAGATGTCACGTTAGGAACAGCTTAATCTCAGGTACTTTTTTAAATAACAAGACAGAAATTTCTTGGATGTTTTCCTGATTTTGTTTTGCCAACTTCTTTTTGTTTGGAAATTATGTATTTACTCCTGCTCATTTTAATTATCTTTTTTTATTTCATAGATCAACCCGAAGATTCTAATCTGTTTATTTTATATATTTTGAAAATAATAATTAATAGGGTAAATATGTAAATAGTGCTCCAATTATAGGTTCTTTTTTCTTGAGTCCCTTACGAAAATTTTGCTTCAAAAAAATTTTTTTTTTCAAGTGAAGTGAGTGAAAAAATATTTTACCAAGTAGAAAGATGTAGCTACACTGATACGAGAAATCACATAAAGACATGATGGGTTTAATAAACATCGAAAACATAAGACGAATTAAAAATAAATTTTTAATTAAAATTTTAATGTCTTTATTTCTTTTCGATGACTTCTAAGAGTTGTTTTATCTTCCCCCCAACTTCTCTTTTTAGTATAACAACATTTCTATTCGATTAAATAATTTTTTATCTATTTTATTTTATGAATTTTTTTGTCAATATTGCTATTCAAGTAAAATTCTCAATCGGTTACCATAAAAAATTATAAAATAGTCACCAATCTAATAAAATAATAATAATTATTATTTAGTTAAAAAAATTTGTTTAAATCACTTTATTTATAAGATATATAAATTATTAAAAAATTAAAAATATATATAAATAAATATTATTTTATAATCAATTTAATACTATTAAAACTAAAATAAAATATGATTTGACAATCAATAAACACTTCACCACCAACATTTCGGCAACGTTCACCAGAATAGCTATCTCAACCCCCCCCCCCCCCCCTCCCTCCTCACTGCCGCCACACTATAAGATTTTTAAATAATTAATATAAATTTTTTTAAAATTTTATATAAAAAATATTAAAATTGACCCACTTAATTTATTAAGGTATGGGGTCAACAATAATTATTGTTGTTGTATGAGAATCCTCAATAACTCATACTCTACACTGATTTTACTATATAAAAATTCTAACTCCAACACTGATACTGACATAATAGAAGAAAAAAAGTATACAAAAAATTATTTTACTTAGATATAATGCTAAAAAATGTTTCTAATATTTTATAGAATAATCATTTTAGCTCTTATTTTTTTGTCTACTTTTATCCATGATTAACTGACTAACGGTCAAAATAATTAACTTACTAACGGTCAACGTGGGATGATGATGTGTCATATTAATTTGGCTTGGGATGTTGATGTGGCAAAGTGCCACAACAATAAATTTTTTTAAAAAAATAGTTTTTTTAAAATTAATAAATAATAATTTATTTAATTATTTAAAAATAATAAATAATAAATTATATGATTTATTATTTTTAAGAACATTTTTAAATTTTTAAAAATAATAAATGATATTTAATTTAATTTATTGTTTTATTTTAAAAAATAATAAATTAAATAAATTATTATTATTTATATAATATTGATGTATATTGAGTTTTGGATAAAAATAAAAGAAATGACCCAATATAAAATTTTATTTTAGTTTTTAAGCCTTAAGTTAGATTAAGAAGTAATATTAAAGTAAAATAAAAGATTAAAAAAAACTAGAAGAAAATGGGATTTTTATATTTGCATACAGTTTATAAATATTAAATAATTAATTTTTAATAAAAAATTTAAACATATTTTTGCTATTAATTAATTAAAAAAATTGAATTCTCCAAGCATTGTTGGGATTTCACCCCCAATATATAATGATCATAAAATACAAACAACAAAACATAATTAAAATTAAGATAAAAATTAAATTTTTAAAAAATATATTTTTTTAATAAAAGCTTATTACTCATCTCTAATATTTTTTTAAAAAATAACTTAAAATAGAATAAAAATGTAATATATTTTTTAGATATTTTTGTTGAAACTTGCGAGAAAAGCGAATTTTAAATAAATAAATTTAAATTCACAATTTATTATTTATATTTTTGACAAATCAATTAAGTTATAGATAAAAATTATTTTTAAAGAAATATTTCAATTTTATTTAAATAAAGATATGGATAATAAAAGAAATTTTAAAATTATTGAAGAATAAAATTTTAAAAGCATATATATGAATTATGTTAGATAATTTTCTAATATTATTTATATTAGTCTAGCCGATGATAATTTTCTAAATTTATCACTGCCGATACTACAAATAAAGGAAATTGGTACCAACAAGAAAATTGGAATAAAGCAACAAAGGCTTCAACAGGTAAACAGTGCAAGTTATATTTCATTTTCCACGTGCTGCCTATTACGACAGCTTTGATCACTTTGTTGGTCAAAAAAAAAGGTAAACTATACGGAAGACCACTTATTTTTAGGGTTAGTGTCGAAATGACCACCGATCTTTTAATTTTGTTAAAATGACCATTCAACTATTGATATGGTTCCAATATAGCCACCAGCCGTTAAAATCTAACGGAGAGGCTGACGTGGCAGTTAACAAAAATTTGTATAATTACACATTTAGTCCTCGCTATTGTCACATTTAATCAATTTAGTCCTAGTTTCAATTTAATAAAATAAATTAATTATTCAATTATGTTATTTTCCTCCTCCAATAAGGTGGTGACAATTGGAGAGAAAAATCAAAGCATTGCGCAAATGTAGTTGGGGGAATCCAACCCACATTCCCTTAGATGTAAGGGGAAAGCCTCTGCCACTAGGCTAGGCACATATTTATGACATGAAACACAAAATTTAATATATGAGTTATATGATTGTTAATGCCATGAAAAAAGAATTAAATGTGATTTTAGGGGATTCGAACATGACACACTTGTGATGCATAAAAACATCTAACCCAAAATTTTATAAACCCTAAAAATTTTATAGACCCTAAAACCTAAAAATTTTATGAACCCTAAACCCTAAAAAATTATAGACCATAATCCCTAAAACTATAGTTAGTGTATGGTTTAAAATCCCTAAACCCTAAAAAATATAGTTAGTGCACGATTTAAAAAGTTTATAAACCCTAAAAATTTTATAAACCATAAACCCTAAAAAATTATAAAACCTAAACCCTAAAAATCTAAAACCCTAAACCCTAAAAATTATACACTCTAGAACCTAAAAATTTTATAAACCCTAAAAATATGTAAACTCTAAACCCTAAAAATTATAGTTATGCATGATTTAAAAAATCTCTAAACTGTAAACCCTAAAAATTATAGTTAATGCATGATTTAAAAAATCTCTAAACTATAAACCCTAAAAATTATAGTTAATGCATGATTTAAAAAATTTATAAACCCTAAACCCTAAAAAATTATAAACCCTAAACTCCTAAATCCTAAAAAATATGTAAACTCTAAACCCTAAAAATTATAGTTAGCGCATGATTTAACTTTTTATAGACCTAAACCATATACCCTAAAAGTTATAGTTAGTGCATGATTTAAAAAATCTCTAAACCCTAAAAATTATAGCTAGTGCATGATTTAAAAAATTGTAAACCCTAAACCCTAAAAATATTATGAACCCTAAAAATTATAGTTAGTTTCGGTTTATGATTTTTAACTTAATTAATAATTTTTAGGGTTTATGGTTTATAAAATTTTTAGGGTTTAAGGTTTATAAAATTTTAAATCGTGCACTAACTATATTTTTAGGGTTTAGGGTTTAGAGATATTTTAAAATTATGCACTAACTATAGTTTTTAGGGTTTAGGGTTTATAAAATTTTTAGGGTTTAGGGTTCATTTTTTTTTAGGTTTTAGGGTCTATAAATTTTTTAGGGTTTATAAAATTTTGGGTTAGATGTTTTTATGCATCACAAGTGTGTCATGTTCGAATCCCCTAAAATCACATTTAATTCTTTTTTCATGGCATTAACAATCATATAACTCATATATTAAATTTTGTGTTTCATGTCATAAATATATGCCTAGCCTAGTGGTAGGGGCTTTCCCCTTATACCCAAGGGATTGTGGGTTCAATGTATAATTATAAAATTTTTAGGGTTTAGGGTTCATAAATTTTATTAAATTGAAACTAGGACTAAATTGATTAAATGTGAAAATCGTAGGGACTAAATGTATAATTATATAAGTTTATGTTAACTGTCACGTCAGCCTCTCCGTTAAGTTTTAAGGGATGGTGGCTATATTAGAACCATATTAATGTTGAGTGGTCATTTTGACAAAATTAAAAGATCGATGGTCATTTCAACACCAACCCCAAAATCGGTGGTCTCCCGTGTAGTTTACCCAAAAAAACACACAGTCCTAGATATTTTACACCTCGAAACGAAACCCACATTTGACTTTGGATTTTACCTTCAGAAATACGAGCTCTGCTTATGTTTTGGTCAGGCTGCCGCCTGAAGAGCCGAGCAAGGCGGTGGAGGAGGCGGTTGTTGCCGAGTAGCATGGTTAGTTGGGATTAAATTAATAGAATACTAAAATATTAGGGATAATTTTTTAGAATTTAAATTTAATTAAAATAAAATTTAAAAATAAAGTTATTATTATGTTAATTTTATTAATAGTTAAATTATTATTTTTTTAAATCAGGTGATTATTTTATAATCTTTCATAGTCGAAAGACTCAACAAAAAATATTTTATAGTGAGAAGACTACACTAGTTTCACATTTTACCCTAGTTAAAAAGTAGACCGTCCATGTGTTAATTTTAAACTAATTAATGATTTTTTAAGAAATCTTTGAACTAACTATTGATTTCCTAAGTGCTTGAATTATTTGTATTATGAACAAAATTTGATTCAAGTTATATTATATTACTTCATAAATTCCACTCAAATCATTTTCTCAAGTGGTTGCTGATATTTTTTTTAATAAAAATTTGTTTAATTCAGAGATTGAAGTTCAAAATATACATACCAGAAGAAAAAGAATCGAAATAATGAAAGTATTAAATACTTCAATATAAATCAAGTTGTCGATATATAATATTTCGATTCAATCTATAGAGACTCAGTGCCTACTTAATTATTATTTAATAAAGAATAATATAATTTTAAATTTATTTATAAAAATATATTCTAAAATAAAAATATATGTGGTTTATTGAATATACCATAATTAATGTCAAACTTTCAATAAAACTTTTTTCCTGACACGTGAATTGCACGTGTACATGCATTTATATATATATTTTTATTTAATATGTAAAAATACTTTAAGTAATATAAAGTATTTTAACAGTTGAAGAATTTCATATCATAATTTAAATAATTTTCAATATTAAAAAGTATGTTTACAATGTTTAAAAAGGCAAATATTCAAAGCCGGTTGAGTATAATTTAATTGACATTATTGTTGATGTAATATACAAGTATATGCGAGATTGAGTATGGTTAAACGTTCAATATCTTTTAATTATGGACAAAAAAGAATCTAGATAATACATGTATTGTACACTGAATATAAAAAATAGATATTCAAACATTACAAATTATTTAAATAATTATAAAATAACAGTAAATAATAAAAACTTATCATAATAAAGTAATTTTTTTTATAAAAGTATAACTATTATTATAGTAACTAAAAATAACTGAAAACAAAAATAAAACTAAAAGTAGCATATCATTGTAAAGTAAATCTTTTACATTGGACCATGTAATGATAATGTTTAATATTTTATTCAAACGATATTACCTTAAACTATTTTTAAAATATTATATAAAATAAATTGAATAAATGTAATAATATATTACATCATCATCAATTTGTTCATCTTTCTAGTGTGATTGTCATTAAAATACGATTCGATACTTCCTCTTTAAAGAATAATTACTTTAGTGCTCAATTTTTTAAGGTAAAGTTTATAAATGGTAACTAAATTTTAGTCAATTATTCAGTTTAATAATTAATTTTTTAATTACTTTAATGTTATCATTAAACTTTATATTTTGCTTCATTTTTACCACTCAAACGTTAACAACAGTTGACAACCGTTAAAATATTTGGTATAATAATACATTTAATTTTTTAC
The DNA here is from genome assembly GCA_019671005.1 of Hibiscus mutabilis. Lineage (NCBI taxonomy): Eukaryota > Viridiplantae > Streptophyta > Magnoliopsida > Malvales > Malvaceae > Hibiscus > Hibiscus mutabilis. The sequence continues at coordinate 81,071 of JAGYYJ010000547.1, forward strand.
GTTTACATATTCAAATAATTTAGTCTTAATTCAAAAAAAATAAATTTAACTCTCACTATCTACACATTATTTCAATTTTGCCCTAAACACTAAACCCTTAAACTCAAAACCCTAAACCCTAAAACACTAATTATTAAAGTATTCTTGTGGCAATTAATAAGATCAGCACCCCTTTTCATCTAGTCGCTTCAACTTTCGGCATTTCCTATCATCTTCTCCTCAGCCTACATTGCATCAAAAACTTGTAGTTAAGGAGAATCAGAAAGGTTATGAAACTACTAAAAGAAGAGGCATAAATCTGCTGTTTATCCATGGAATAACCAAGTTACAGTGATCATAAAGTAATCCGAAAATGGATGCTGAAATGACGTAAGTTGAAACATGAATCACTAGGATATGACCATCATAAAGCAAAAAAATTAACACCATGAAGCCTTGCAAAGTGAATATTTCAGAGCAGTGACTTTCACAATATAAAACAAATTAAACTAAACCATCTACATTTTGAGATGGAAAGTAACCAAATGTAAAACCAATAATAAAAATCAAGTAGTTCACACAGCATTTTGAGATAATCATGAATCTGATATTCAAAAGAGTAGGTGGGTAAAGAACTGGGAAGTGGGAAGAAACGGACATCAAGTGCAACAACAGGTTATACAACATCAAGACACAATATACCTTTACTTCATTGTAGAGTTTCTTTTCCCACATATACAACTTCTGCAAGGTAGAGGGAAGGTTTGTCTGTTTCCTGGCCAATTCTTCATTTAACTCTAGAAAAGCTTGATCAGTATTGTCAGCCGGAGATGAAGGCTCATCTGTCTTAGATGTAGATGGCTGAGATGATGCTAATGATACTGAAGGAGTAACTAAATGCAACATCTTGGAAACTGTTACTTGAAAATTCAAAACCACCGTTAATATTGCCATTAGACAAAACTTAATCTAATCATGCTGCAAATCAAGAACCCATATTTATAGCAAAAACCAGAACTTTCCAATCCACAAAAGAAACTAGATAAAAGAAACAACACAACAATCATGTAAATGTAATGAAAATCATTACCATGTTTCCTCTGATAAGGAAGTGTTCTCACCTCAAGCATCTTGGAAAATTCATTCGCCGACTCATAAGCTCTAACAAATTGAACCCGTGATTCTCTAACCACATGCAAATCAAGATTTTTTTTCTCAAATTAGGACTAAATTGTTTGAATGTGGAAACATGGAGAACTAAATATGTTATTATACCAAATATTTTAACAGATGTTAGCTGTTGTTAACGTTTGAGTGGTAATATTGAAGCAAAACATACAATTTAATGGTAACATTGAAGCAATTAGAAGTTTAGTTACCAAACTGAATAATAGACCAAAGTTCAGTTACCATTTGTGAACTTTACCCATTTTTTAACATACTTTTTACTTATTAATGCTAATAATCTTTCATTTTTTCTAGGTGGTTTTTTAAAAGTTATTCGATTGAAAGTAACAAACTAATGAATGATATTAATAGTGTTAAATCTTAGTTTTAATTTGTATATATTATAACATTAATTAAGTGATACTTAATCTAATAAAATAGTAAAAATGTGTTATGTGTATAGTTTTTCAAAATATAAATGAAAAATAATTATTATATAATTAAAATAAAATATAATTAAAAATATTATTATGATAATAAATAAAATATAAATAAATAAACCAAAGTTTTAAAAAAATGACATTAGAAGGGCTTCAACCCCGGTTAAAATAAAGTTAAAATTAAAAAACACTCATTTTCATATTTTCCATTCCCTAAAACATCTTTTATATGTTTTCAAATGTTCACTTATTTATGTTTTCATTTTCTAAAAATCATTTTCTAATTTTAGGACCAAATATAGTTTATTCACCGTTTTTCATTTTCTAAGAAAACGAAAATGTAAACAGACTCTATTCTTTAAAACCAAACGGACCATAAATATTTTTGAAACTAAAGAAATTAAGGGTGCGTTTGGTTCAAGAGAGTATAGGCTATTTTTACCTTCATTTTCTTGGGAATTAGAAAATGTTGAAAAAATATGTTTGGTTGTAAAATTTAAAAATGAATTTTAGAAAATGAAAACAAAAATGAGTGAAATTTTGAAAACATAAAAAAGACGTTTTCACTATTTTCATTAAAAATGTTTTAGAAAAGTGTAAAACATGAAAATAAAGATTTTAAAATTTTAACTCTATTTAATCTGGGTTCGAATCCTTCTAATGGCATTTTTAAAAAGTTTGTTTATTTAATCATATTTTATTTTTTATAATAATAATAGTAATATTTTCTAATAATAATATTTTATTATAATTGTATTTATTTTTATTTTGAAAAACTAAATATCAAATACATTTTTACTGTTTTCATTTTTAAAAATAACTTTTCATTTCTATTAACCAAATGTATTTTTTAATTTTTTAAAAATAAAAATCAATTTTTAAAATTAAAATGAAAAATAAAAATAAAAATATTTTCTAAAACCAAACATGATAGAAATAAAGTGGCCGGATGCTAACTAAGAGGGCACATTTTGATAGTTTTGAGGGTACTTACATCGAAACACCACCAGTTTGGATTATCCTGTTCGTGCAGGACATCTCCGAAAGTTAAAGTTGTTGTTGTCCTTGTTTTTGTGCTGGATGGTCCCCTACTATGTCTATAAGGATTATTGTGTATTCTTTCTTTCAAACTAAATTTAGTGAAATTTTTAATAAGACACATGATAATAAGTTATCGTTTATGTTCCCTTATTAATATAATCATTCCCTTTCACCCAAAAAAATAATTTGAAATGTCAAATTATTAATTTAATGAAAATTAAAAGATATTCTCTCGGTAAATAGGTTTCTCTAAATACATTATATATATATTATAAGAGTTTTATTTTGATACACAGTCCGTGTAAAATAATTTTGCACAACCCTTCTATAAAATCTAAAATCTAAAACCCTAAATTCTAAACCCTAAACTCTAACCCCTAAACCCTAAACTCTAACCCTAAACCTTAAATTCTAAACCCTACAACCTAAACCCCTAAACTTTAAACCCTAAACTAAACCCCTAAATTTGAAAAGCACATATAAACTTTAATTTACACGGACTGTGTATCAAACTTTTTCTCATTTTATAAATATAAAGTTTTTTATTTTTCCCATACACATCTAAATGGAAACATTAACAACCCTAAATTCTTGACAGCCCTTGATGATATTGTAAGGACAAATGCTCTTCTATCTCCAAGAAAAGTAAAAGCAAATAGAATAAAGAATTAATTAATACAAAACATTAAAGCAACCCTTGATGGCCTCAACTTCAATTCACCTAACTCCAAGCCCAACTTGGAATTGACCCACCTATTTTGGTGCTTGAAAGTGTTTTCCAAGTTTTTTCACACCAAAAGCCACACCTACCAAAGCTTACCTTAAAAAAATTGAGGTCTCTTAATTTTTTATTATAAAATAAATGTTTAAATTGTATTTTTTTATTTTAAATGTTTAATTTTTTTGGGTGAAAGTTAGAGTTTAACTTTTTTATTTCGTTATATTTTAGGGGCCTAATAATTAATTGCTCTAAGAAATTTCAACGTCCAATGAATGCATGACACATGCTCTCATTTTTTATTTTCTTTAATTTTTTATTTGAAAAATCTAAAAATTATAATTTATAAAAAAATCTTGTGCTTAGGGGTGAGCATTCAATCGAGTCGAGTAAAAAAATTTCGATTTATTCGAGTTGACGCATCATATTTTACAACTCAAACTTTATTTGAAATGTTTTCAATTCGAGTCGAGTTTATGAAATTGGAGTCGAGTTTTCGAGTTCTTATACAAATTTAATTGTAATTATTTATCATGTTATAGTACACTTTGATTCTAATTTAAACAACTTTCTCTAATCATATAAGATATGTATATATATTTCATCATATTTTTACATATGTGGCAAATATTTCTTCACATTTTATATATACATATATCAGTAAAATTGAGAAACTTGACTCGAACTTAAAAATTAATCCACTAATTACTAAAAATTTTGAGTTATTCGAATTTCAATTTCACAACTCAAGCTTTATTTGAAATTTTTTGAGTCAAGTCGAGTTTATATAATTTTGAGTCGAGTCGGAACGAGTCGTATTTTTTACCTCGAGCGGAGTCAAAAATTTTAATTTTTTCGAGTTGAATGAAATTTTGTTCACCCCTAATTGTGTTGTTTTTGAAGCCCCGCTTCCAATCATTTATCAAGACGCCGACCTTTGTTTACGCCTCTGAAAAGGGATGTGGGCTTTTAAAAAAAAGAATTTTAAGGTTTTTTAAATTGAAAATTTTATATTTTTGAAAATAAAGAAAATTAAAAATCAAGTAATGATAATGATATACTTTTTAAATGGACAACCTTAAAATAGTAATGAGAAAAATACACTTTAAATATAATAGAATGAAAAATTAGACATATTTTTTTGAGTAGTCTAAAGGCGACTATAAGGTAATAACTGTTTATATATATTATTAACCGTTTGACAATACAAACACTTTGTAGACAAAACGATTGAATCCGAGTCTTCTAAGATGAGCATCATCCGCTTTTCTATTGATGCTACTTGTAGGATTCTGAAAAATTAGACACATTAAAATATAATAATAAAATAAAAAAATTGAACACTAATAAAATGAAAAATTAAACATATACTTTGTCTAAAATATATAATTTAAATATTTATTTTATAATAAAAGAAAGGTAAAAAAAGGCCTATCTTGCTTTCTGTATGGTGACGGCCCATGGGGTAAAAATCTTCATTTAGAGTTAAATGATTCTTCGCTGGCATCCTAAAGAATATGCATTGCATTGTTCTTCTCCCTCAATAAGTAATTTACGGAAGTCTCGTAACTCAACAACTAGCCTTGGGTTGTTTAAGGATTAAAAATAACATTCACAACAGATTCAAATATTTATGAATATCCTGTAATCACTCATTTTCACTTGTAAATATATTAATATTGCATGTATATTTTATTATATGAATGTTACTAATATAAGGTAATGTGTGCATGTATAAGCTATGTATACGTATTAGGGGTGTATGTATGTCGCGTATGTATCTAGGGTATAAGCGTATATAGATGTCATGTTAATTATACGTATGATTATACGTACGTATACTAGAATATTATATTAATTAATGATCGTATAATATAAGTATATATTTTCGTATGTATTGTTGTTATAAGTATACTATTATTATTATTGGGCTAGTAAAATGAAAAATTAAATATATATTAAACCCAAATAAATAAAATCCAAGTCCAGTTACAAATCCAATTACAAGGCCCGTTTGGCCCAAATCTGAATCCTATCTAATTACAATGTGCGAGGGTAGCGGGGCGTTGGATCAAGATCTGATCCAACGGCCACGATGCAATGAAAGTCGAAAATATCTGTCAGGCGCGTGCTCCACACGTATGGACCGTTCGAGTGCCACGCGTGCGTGTGGTCCACGCGCGGACGCTTTAACATCCCACGCGCGCGTCAGATCCACGCGTTCGACTCTCGATTGCGGAGCTCCACGTGGCGAAAATCCGCCGTCTCATCGGATCGAGGCTTCATCGGGCCGATCGTTCTTCAAGCCATCTCGACCGTTAGATCGGATCGATCTAACGGCCAAAAATGCGCGTCGGCCTCGGCGAATGACCATACCGCCACCGCGCCGATATTGATCCCCGCGTTGATTATGCCAATGACAACAAGCAAATGTCGATCCGGAAAAGAAGATACAAGTTGCAACCAAAAACAGAGGCGATAATATATATGAAACGAAACATGTTATACGGAGATAATTTTTTTTTTTAGCGAGCAAAAAAAAGATTAGCAAGAAAACAAAGAGGGTAGTAACAAAAAAACAGAGAGCTTGTAAAACCAAAAATTTGTAACCAGTCAAGATAATCAAAAAGGCAGTCCAGTGGTAATTTTTTGTCTCTTTTTCTTACCTGTTTTCTTTGCATGCATATACGAAACACAAAAAGAAATAAAAAAAGGAAACAAGTAAAGAAGTCTTACCGGCGTTGTCTGTGGGTCTTCCCTTCCTCTGTGACAAGCCTTTCGGCTTCTACAAGCCAGATCTGGTGAACAAAAGGGAGGGGAAGACCCCTTGTGGTTTCGTTTTGGTCTAAAAAAAATATATTTTTGGGTTCGTATTTCTTAGATCTAGGGTAAATAAAAGGGGATCCTCCGAATCCGACCACGGATTCATGTTGAGACGACAAGGGAATGTTTTGGTGTATTTTGGGAGCCTACGGGCGCGGTTAGCGGGCGGCGGCGGCGGCGGAGAATACGCGGCCGGCCGGATTCGGGTTTCTCAAGAACACTTGAGAGAAAAAGATGAACATGGGTTATTTGGAAATTAAGAATGAAACGAAAAATGGAGAAAATTTGGGTTTCGGTCTGAAAATAGCCCTTATATAGGTGTTATTATTTTACTAAATGGGTAAATTACACACTTAATCCCCACGCGTTTTCAATATTTTCATTTTTGTCTTGCCGCATGGTATAATCACCCATCCCCTGTTTTTCAAAAGATTACAATTTCGTCCCTAAATTACACCGAATCAGTTTCTAAATGGGAAAATCACGCCCTTAACCATCCCGCGTTTTTGAGTTTTTCACTTTGGGTCTGCCCCTTGGTCTAATCACAATTCTAGTCCTTTTAGGTTTTGTTTGTTTCGCAATTTCGTCCCCAAATTACATATTATTGCTCTTTAATTTCTGCCACTAACTATCGTTTTCCTTTCATTTCAGTCCTGTTTTCTTTGTAAATATTATTGTTCGTATTATAATCGTATATGTTGATACTATTTTATTTTATGTCTCTCGTATATGACTCGTTTTATGTTTATATGTATATATGTGTGTCAAGTATAATATTCGTTTTTTATCTGGTTATTCATATCAAGCATGTTATGTTTTAATTGGTTCGTACATGGCGTATTTTGTATTTTATATGTATGTGTTTCCTTGTTTTTTAGGGGGTTACATGTTAGTGTGTTTACCCTTTTTTTTGTACGACATGTGGACCCGTATATGTTGAAATATGTTTTATTACCAGTATGCATGTCTCTTTTTTAATACTTGTTCGTATATATGTACTTATTCCTGCCTTGTTATTTTGACGTATGATAGTTGTTTTTATCTATTATTTAGAATAATATGTGTATATATATACATGTTTTAGTCTAAAATATCATTCATGTTAAATTAGTATTCTGGTATGTCAATCTTTATTATATTTAAATGTTTTGTCACGTTTTACGTTTTTGCCACTAAGATTGCATATCGAGATATAACTTGTTAATGCGTCCTTTTATCCGAGCGTAAACGGGGCCAGTATCAAGCGTAGTGATAGTGGTTGGGCGTTTATTCTCGGATAACGGGACCCTTAAAATATATTCGCAATTATGACCGAAATTTAAAATAACCGTCACTTTAATCCGGAAAATCCAATATTAATAAAGCGGTAATTATTAAAGTACCAATTTTTGGGCGGTGTGGGGGGGTGCTAATCCTTCCCCATCCGTAACTGACTCCCGAACCCTGTCTTTTTGAATCTCTGGTTTTGTGGTGTCCGGCCTACCTAAGTGGCCGGTGGCGACTCCATTTTTATGAGGTTTTTGTAAACCCCACGGAATAAATATTTTTAAATATCACAAACACCTTTCAAAAACCTTTTCAAGAACCATCGTTTTTATTTAGCGAGACCTTCGCTACAGATGGCGACTCCGCTGGGGACATTTTTTGTTTTTTTTTTAAAAAAAACAAATGAGAGTCAAGATTTTAAAATAATTACCGCTTTACTAATATTGGAAGTTCCGGATTAAAGTGACTATTAAATTAACATTCGGTCATAATTGCGCGTTTATTTTAACGCATTTAAAATATGGCTTATAAACCCGTCTTTTTAAGTGGGGGGAAAACGCTAATGCTTTCGTGGAGATATCGTTCTCCCGTATGGGCCTAGCAAGTACCTTCGGGGCTCGAGTACCTTATGCTTTCGTAAGGATATCGTTCCTTCGTACGGGCATAAGCGAATGGGTCCCCCTGAATTGAACCCGGTTGAAAGGAGCCTATAATGGGTGATGATCGGGGGCCTTGCTACTCTTAGTAGAGGACAGCAAGGACAATTCGGGTACCTCCTAGCACCAACACTGCATGTAGAGAACATAGAAACCTACCCTGTTAGAGCCATGCGGATAACCTTAGGTTTTAGACGGGATAAATAGGGTTGTTTTGTATGTTTATTCCCGTTTAATTTTGTCATTTTATTTATATATTTATCAATTTTATCTGGTACTGACTTGTTTTCTTTTCGCTTTTTTGTTCTTTTTCTCATACATCATAGCATTTGCATTGCATAAAGGTACTGGATCAAGTGGTTTGCCTGATCAGAAAGTCTTTCACTATGGAAAAAAGGTGTCTTAGGAAAGAAGAGCTTAATTTGTCAGTCAGACATTGGTCAGAGGTCAACCAGAAAATCCAAGGGGACAGTCTGCCTAACGAACGCGTAATAGCTGGATACACCTATGTGAGTCTCCAACAGAACGACTCGTGGGATCTTCAAAGCATTTGGAAAAGATGGGACCGAAGACTACAAGACTTGTTCTGCAATAGTTATGGCGACATCGCGCAGCTATTATATGTTCGGATTAACCAGCCCCTACTCCGAGCTATAGTCCAGTTCTGGAATCCGGCTTTTTGCTGCTTCACCTTCAATGGGCAGGACATGATGCCTATGGTAGAAGAGTACACTGCTTTACTTAACCAGAAAAATATTCAAGAAGATTGGATCTATGCGAAGCCTCCAAGGAACCAGAATTACACTGCGAAACTCAAAACCTTTGCGGGAATGAGTGACGATTGGGTTAGTGGCCTCCTTCAAATCCGAGGAGATAATACAGTCTTTGCATGGGAGAGTATTCGGGACATCATATCGACACATCCAGACGAGGCAAAGAAAATGGACTTATTCGCTTTAGGAATATATGGCTTGGTGATCTTTCCCAGAGTACTCGGGAACATTAACATAGCCATTCTGGATTTGTTTGAGCGGGTGAAACGGAAAGCAAACCCGGTACCAGCAATCTTGGTCGAGACTTTCATTTCCTTAAACGCTAGCCGGAAACATGAAGAAGGGCGTTTTCGAGGCTGCGCACAGCTATTACAAGTATGGATCCAGAGTCACATGTGGAAGACGCCGACGCGAGTCCTGCCGGGGATATCCTTCCAAGGTTTTTCGCTTTTACGAGAATACTTAGCAAAGGAATGGCGAGAAGATTTGAAAACAAAAATATGGACCAGTTTCTTCAGGAACATTCGAGATGAGGACATAGCATGGAGGGTCCCATGGCTCGGTAAAGTTAATTATTTTCTATACAGTTGTGGTGACTTCAACTGGCTGATGATGTTAGGATTACATGGAGGGATCGCTTGTGCTCCACTTTTAGTGTCTCGGCAGTTCGGATCACGGCAGTTCATTCCCAATACCGCCGGATTAAGCCAAACTGAATTTCTTTTCAAAGGAGAGTTCAAAGGAAAAATTCAGACCATCATGAGGGCCTGGGATCATTGTTATCGGATCAGGGTGGAAGGAGATACCGAGCACATGACTACCCCAGATTACGATATTTGGAGACGTTTGAGGGTTAATAATGTGATTCCTGGATCTGATCAAGGACCAACAGTGTCGCTCGAAGAGCTTACAAGGGTGGTACCATCCGAAGCCGACATCTTAAGGAGTGAACTCGAGGAAGTTAAAAAGAAAATGGACATCCAACAGACCCAACATGCGAGCGAGCTCTATAAGGCAAGCTTAGAAGTTGATGAGTGAGATGGGATCATCAGGCAATTGAAGAAATTGAATGCAGATTTAAGTGACAAAAATACTCTTTATCAAAAAGATGCCCTCCTATTGCAAGCAAAAATACAAAAGGCCGGCCGGAGTCAGTTCATAGCTGTGGAAAGAGAAAGAATGAACGGCATCCGTTTGGTGGAAGAAGAACGAGAAATTAACAAAAGAGCGATCGAGAAAGAGATTGAAAGCTGCCGTTTGGCTATGGAGGAAGAAAAACGGTCCGCCAAGAAGGCCATTGATCAAGAGAGAGAAAGATTCAGACAAGAAATCCGCAAAGGGAAACAAGCTGTCCATCATGAGAGAGAAAGTGTTGCCGTATGGAAAAGAAAATCCATGAATAGCCGAAACAGACTGTTAGAAATGCAAAAACTGTACGATGACACTATTCAAAGTTTGGGGCAAAGCCAAAGTCAAAATGATGAATTAAAAGGAAATATAGCAGAAGTCGAACACTCACTTCGAATGTACTGCCGCAGAAATAATTTCGTTGAGCTGCAAGAAAGAGAACGCGAAGTGGGTGTGTTACAAGCACGAATTGGGTCCCTCGAAGCAGTTGTGGAGGATTACAAGGAAAGAATTAATGTGTTCGAAGAAGCTGCATCCGGAGGGGACACCTATTGGCAGAAGAGATTACGTGACGCTGCTCGAATGGTACAGGACAGAGACCAGTACTACGCAAATCTAATGGTGGACATACAGCGAGTCGCCAGACACGTAAATGATTTAGCTGTCGAGGCTGAGACACTCCGACCTTTTATAGCCCCGGGAATGGAAGAAGCTCCTAGGTTCCTCAAGCTGCTCAAGGCAATTGGAAAGTTAGGAGATAGAGCTAGAATCTATCTATAGGACTCTGTGTTATAATTAGATCTTTTGTACTAGGGATCTTTACTTTGTAACACGAATTTTGTTGTAATCAAGACCCTTTAATTCCCGTGAAAGTAATTCAAAAGGGTGATTACCAGCGGAATCAGTACCTTGTCTGCATGCATTTTTGCATTTGCATCATAACATTTGCATCTTTGTACATGCATTTATTTCTTTTTTGCAACCATATTAACAATATGAATATTGTGGCATTCTATGTAGTGTGTTAACCCGCAATCATTCATCACCTATACTTTACCTGGCTACAAAGAAAGCTCATGGAAGAAAGAATAATCAGTCTAGAAAGAGGGCAAAGGGAGCTTGAGACAAGGCTTGAAGAGGCCCAGAGAAGCCTTAGTGATCAGATTGCACAGTCACAAACATCAATAGTATCTGACATAACGGCGTTGCTGGCAAAAAGTCTTGGAAAACGAGTAGAAGGAGAAAATATCCCAGAGCCAGAAGGTACCCCGGCTCACTACAAGGTTCAACCAACTGCACCAAACCAGGCTAGGAAGGTGTATATTGACCCTACAGGAATGTCTTCCAGCTTTCAAGTAGGGGCACCTGAGATTCAACCCCTTGATACCGAAGCACTTTATGAAGAAGAAGTGCCGGACCTGAATATGGTCGAAAGGATCAGGAATGAGGTAGAAAGAAAGTGGGAAGAAAGATTTCGCCTCATGGAAGAAAAATTTAAAGCGTTACAATCAAATGAAGAATCAGGAAACGACGCTAGTGACTTGAGTCTGGTGTCTGATCTTGTCTTGCCACCAAAATTCAAAACGCCAGAGTTCGATAAATATGACGGAACCACATGTCCTTCTGCACACATAACGATGTATTGCAGAAAAATGGCGGCTTACCATAAAGATGAAAAGCTACTAATCCCTTTGTTTCGGGATAGTTTAAGCGGAGGCGGCGTTACGTTGGTATACTCAGTTAAGCAAAGCGAATGTCAAGACATGGAAAGATTTGTCTAAAGCATTTTCCGAGCAATACAAACATGTAACAAACATGATCCCTAGCAGAATCATGTTAGAAAATATGAGGCAGAAGTCCAATGAAAGTTTGCGACAATATGCCCAAAGGCGGAGAGAAGTGGCCGCCCAAATCCAGCCACCTATCCCGGAGCATGAAATCACGCCATTATTTGTCAACACTCTGAAAGGGGCACTCTTCGACCGCCTCATCAATAACACTACACAGTGTTTCGCCGACTTAATCAGGTCTGGGGAGTCTCTCGAACTGGCAATCAAGAGCGGCAGAATAGATGGTGGGGAAGGGTCTCGGAAGTATAACAAGAGAAATGAAGTAAACACCACCAGCACCTATACCGCCCCGAAGAACTTCACAGTCTCACAGCCCCAAACACCTGTGGGAAAAACGCAAAATTCGAATCAAAGAGATGAGAGGGTCACCAGAAAGGATAAAGAGAGGAGAACTTTCACTCCCCTACCTGTTTCATACTCAGAGCTTTATTCCCAGTTGTATGAAGCAGACTTGGTCCGACCATACATCGTTAATCCTGTCAATCCACCCTTCCCGCCTTGGTATAATCCAAACGCACATTGTGACTATCACGGCGGTACCCCTGGACATCCCACTGAGAACTGCCTTGCCTTCAAAAAGCTTGTGCAGAACTTAATCGATTCCGGGATATTGAAGTTTGAAGAACCTAGCGTAGCTAACAACCCGCTGCCTAATCATGGGAGCATAGGGGTAAATGCCATAGAAGAATGCTTTACCAGGAGGATAAAGGATGACGTGTCAGAGGTCAAGTCTCCTTTACGGTGGGTATTTCAACAATTACGCATGGCTCGTGTGATCAACAAAGGCATGATAATAAGGCAGAAGGAATGCGGAAAATATTGCGAATTCCATCAGACTGAAGGTCACGATATCCAAGAATGTGAAGAGTTCAAGAAATTGGTGCAGAAGTTGATGAATGAAAAACAAATTGAATTCTTTGAGGAACCCATGGGGAAGGGATCAGACGTGCACATGACAGATAGCCCCAAAACTAGATACGGGAAGGATAGACCTTTTATCATCTCTCACAGGATAGGGAATGTAGGTGTCTCCCAAGGAGAAACCAGCAAGATAAATCCCAAGATCGTCATTTCAGCACCATCTCCATTCCCATTCAAAGACATGCGACAAATTTCCTGGAATTATGCCGCGAATGTGACCATGCCAGAAAAATCAGAACTCGAACGGGTAAAAGAGTCTACGCTGGAAGACCAACAAAGCCAGAACAATGTGAACGTTGGTGAAGCAGGCCATTTCACAAGGAGCGGCCGATGTTATTCCTCCGAGGCTTTGAGAGCAGCTGAAAAAGATAGGGGGAAGAGTACAGCAGTTAGCCCCACACAGATATTTGGAGAAGAACCTCCCCAAAAGATAAATGAGCCGGTAACTGAGGCCCAGGCCAAAGAATTTCTAAAGTTCTTGAGACATACCGAGTACAGCGTGGTGGAACAACTACGAAAACAACCGGCCAGGATCACAGTGCTGGAATTGCTCTTGAGTTCAGAGAAGCATCGGGAGACGCTATTGAAAGTGCTGAATCAAACTTTTGTGCCCCAGGACATTTCTGTGACAAACCTGGACATGATAGTAGGGCATATTACTGCCTATAATCATATCACATTCAGTGATGATGAGATCCCGGAGGGAGGAATGGGGTCTACCAAAGCCCTTAACATTACTACCCACTGCAAAGGGTATGTATTACCAGGCGTACTGATCGACAACGGGTCAGCATTGAATGTCTTGCCTCTGGTAACCTTGTAAAAATTGCCAATAGATGGTTCGCACCTAAAGCCTTGCTACAACTCGGTAAGAGCCTTTGATGGTACGCAAAAAGGAACAATGGGGAAAATTGAGGTGCCCCTATTGATCGGACCAACTGAATATGTGATCGATTTCGTGGTGATGGACATAAAACCATCTTACAGCTGCTTACTGGGAAGACCTTGGATCCACTCCGCAGGAGTTGTCCCATCATCATTGCATCAGAAATTAAAATTTGTAGTTGAAGGCAAATTGGTCACCGTAGAGGTAGAGCATGAATTTGTTGCTTCCGTGACATCAGACACCCCCTACATTCAAAATGATGAAAATGCTGCAGAATGCTCGTTCCGAGCATTAGAACTAGTAAATGCCATATTCGTGTCAGAAGGAAGCCGGATCCCCTACCCTAGGTTATCTAATTGTACCAAGATGACCGTCGCAGAAACTCTGGGCCGAGGAGCCAAAATAGGAAAAGGGCTGGGGAAGAAATTACAAGGAAACCTGAGACCCAAGAATATCATAACCAAGAAGGATCGTTTCGGGCTGGGTTATCAACCAAGTGTCCAACAGAAGAAAGAGGAATATAAGAGGAAGGAGGAGCAAAGAAAAGCCAGATTTAAGGGAGAGGACATTCCGTGGAGGTCGATATCCTTTCCTAATTTGAAAGCCACTTTCATCTCCGGAGGGTTCTACCAGCCAGGTCAAGATGTTGGAGAGGCAATGAAGAAAAATGATGAACTTAACCAGGAGGAAATATTCAGTAAATCATTTGAAGGGATGTACATCAACATGATAGCTGAAGAGGACCGAGGTAGCAAAATGTTGACCAACATCCGCCCTTGCCGTCCCGGGGAAACACTCGATAACTGGAGCTGCATTGATCTACCTGTAGTTTTTAGGAATAGATCAGAGTAATGCTCCGAATCAACCTTTTGTTTTTGCCCATAGACAATGGGGATCTCTTGTATGGGGCACCTATGTTAACTTTTTGATTGAAATGAAAATATCCCCACTTTCTTAAAAATGACCAAAGTCTCATTTATTCCATTCATGCATTCTTCATATTCATTCCCTTCATGTAAAGCCGTCCCTTTCCCAATACAATTCATTCTCATTTAATGCAGGTCGCTCATGATTGACGATATATGAATGATACGGATCCAATCACGAGTAAATTTGAATGCCCCGAGGTCTCAGAGGAAATTGAGGGAGGATATGATGAAATAGAAATTGAGGTCCCGGAAGAATTAAAGAGAATGGTGGACGATGAAGAAAGGCAGATTATGCCCCACCAAGAAGAAACAAAAATTGTCAACTTGGGGACTGAAGAAGCGAGAAAAGAAATAAAAATAGGAACGACTATTTCCTCAAAAACCAAGCGTGAACTGATAGCCCTACTTCAGGAATTCAAGGATGTCTTCGCCTGGACTTATCAAGATATGTCGGGATTGAATACCGACATAGTGGTGCACAAATTGCCAACAAAATCGGAATGTAAACCAGTACAACAAAAACTTCGGAGAATGAGGCCAGATATGTTGTTAAAGATCCGAGAAGAGGTAAAGAAGCAATTTGATGCTGGATTCTTGGAGGTAGCCAAATACCCCGAGTGGGTTGCAAACATTGTACCAGTACCAAAGAAAGACGGGAAAGTTCGTATGTGTGTAGATTATAGGGATCTGAATCGAGCTAGCCCTAAAGACAAATTCCCTTTGCCACATATTGACACGCTGGTTGACAATACCGCAAGACATTCCTGGTTTTCCTTCATGGACGGCTTCTCAGGATACAACCAGATAAAGATGGATCCTAACGACATGGAGAAAACCACATTCATAACCATGTGGGGCACTTTTTGTTATCAAGTGATGCCGTTTGGATTAAAGAACGCAGGGGCAACATACCAAAGGGCAATGGTGACTCTTTTCCACGACATGATGCACAAAGAAATAGAAGTATACGTGGATGATATGATTGCCAAGTCCCGAACAGAGGAAGAGCACCTACAGAACTTGAGGAAACTATTCCAAAGACTACGGAAGTACCAACTGAGGCTCAATCCTGCCAAGTGTACCTTCGCCGTTACTTCTGGAAAACTCCTAGGGTTCGTAGTAAGCAGAAGAGGGATTGAGATTGATCCCGATAAAGTGAAAGCCATCCAGGACCTTTCACCACCCCGCACGCAAAAGGAAGTCCGTGGTTTCCTGGGGAGGCTGAATTATATCTCTCGTTTCATTTCCCAATTAACCAATCAATTCGACCGGTCTTGGACTTCTTAGAAAGAATAATCTGGCGTGTGGGATGAAGAATGTCAAAAAGCCCTAGAAAAGATCAAAAAGTACCGACAAATGCTCCAATTTTAGTCGCTTTTGATGACAGTCGACCACTAATTCTCTACTTAACAGTCTTGAGAATTCAATGGGATGTGTACTTTGGGCAATACGATGAGTCAAGAAAAAGGAGCAAGCCATCTATTACCTAAGCGAGAAAATTCAATGATTGCGAAACACGGTACCCCGGTCCAAAGGCGTCTTTGTGCTCTAGTTTGGGCTACCAAGCGGCTCGGCTCAGCAGTACATGTTGTGCCATACTACCTGGTTGATATCCAAGCTAGACCCATTAAAGTTCTGATGGAAGCACCCGGCGCTAACGGGAAGGATGGCCCGATGGCAGATGCTCTTATCGAATTCGACATCGTATATGTTAATCGAAAAGTGAAAAGGGAGTGCCATAGCAGATTTCCTAGCTAGTCGTGCTTCGGATGACTATGAGACATTGAACTTTAGTTTCCCAAACGAAGACTTGATGTGCATTACAACCGAAGAAGAGATTTCAGATGATAAGTCATGGAAACTTTACTTCGATGGAGCCTCCAACGCCCTCGGACATGGGATAGGGGCAGTGTTAATCTCACCTGAGGACGTCTATTATCCTTTCACCAGCAGATTGGAATTTTTCTGCACAAACAATATAGCTGAATACGAAGCTTGCATCATGGGGCTGAACTCAGCCATCGAGAGAAAAGTTAAGGAACTTCGAGTGTTCGGAGATTCGTCCCTAGTCATTTACCAATTGCGCGGGGAGTGGGAAACCAGAGACCCGAAGCTGGTCAAATATCACGAATGGATCCAAGAGCTCGTCAAAGAGTTCAAAAAGGTCAGCTTCAATTACCTACCCCGAGAAGAAAATCAGATGGCAGATGCATTGGCAACCTTGGCATCCATGTTTAAAACAAACACCTGGGCAGAAATGAAGCCCATTGAGATGCAGACGTTTGAAAAGCCTGCTCATTGTTGTAGTATACAGGAAGAGATTGACGGAAATCCATGGTACTATGATATCCTACAATATGTCAAGCTTCAAAAGTATCTAGAAGGGGCAAACGACAATGACAGAAAAGCGCTCAGAAAATGGCAACAAAATATGTCCTAGATGGGGAAATCCTATATAGGAAAAGTCATGATCAAACATTGCTGAGATGTGTGGATGCCCGGGAGGCGAAGGAAATCTTAGCCGAAGTACATGATGGGATCTGTGGAACGCACGCCAACGGGCTGTCTATAGCCCGAAAAATTATGAGATACGGTTATTTTTGGTTGACCATGGAGGGAGATTGCATCGATTACGCCAGGAAATGCCACAAATGCCAAATTTACGATGACAAAATTCATGCACCCCCATCGCCTCTACACACCATGAATTCTCCGTGGCCTTTCGCAGCGTGGGGCATGGACGTTATCGGGCAGATCCATCCGAAAGCTTCCAATGGGCACCGTTTCATTTTGGTCGCCATAGACTACTTCACTAAATGGGTAGAGGCAGCGTCTTACGCCAATATCACCAGGACTACAGTTTATAAGTTCTTAAAAAAGGAAATTATTTGTCGATACGGATTGCCAGAGAGGATCATCACCGACAACGCTTCCAATCTGAACAACAAAATGATAAAAGACGTGTGCACTCAATTCAAAATAACACACCATAATTCCACAGTCTATCGTCCTAAAATGAATGGAGCAGTGGAAGCAGCAAACAAGAATATAAAGAAGATCATAGCGAAGACTACGGATACCTACAAGGATTGGCATGAGAAGTTGCCTTTTGCCCTTTTCGCCTATAGGACGTCCATTCGTACATCGACAGGGGCAACACCCTACTCCTTGGTGTATGGTACCGAAGCAGTACTCCCAATTGAGGTAGAGATTCCGTCTCTCCGAGTTTTAAACGAAGTAAAATTGGAAGAAGCTGAATGGGTGCAGGCCAAACTCGACCAGCTAAATCTCATTGACGAAAAAAGACTAAAGGCCATTTGTCATGGTCAGATGTACCAAAAGCGGATGGTGCAGGCTTACAACAAAAAGGTGCGACCAAGAGAATTAAAAGAAGGGGATCTGGTACTCAAGAGAATCCTCCCTATCCAGAAAGATTCTCGAGGAAAATGGATGCCCAATTGGGAAGGACCATACGTCGTAAAGAAGGCCTTCTCAGGAGAAGCCCTGATCCTAACAGAAATGGACGGGGACGAGCTGAAAAATCCCGTAAATTCTGATGCCGTCAAGAAATACTATACCTAAAAAATGGAGAGCTCAGGGCGAAAACCCGAAATCGGGCGTCTTGAAGCAAAGGAAGGACCCAAGTTGAAAACTCGTAAAGGGCTGCTTGGGTAAATTGAAAATTTGAATATCTGAGGAGAAGGGTATCCCCATGAGCATCATGAAGAGGAAGCTTTAGGCAAAAAAATTCTACACCAGTTGACAGGATCATGTATCATTCACATCGAAGATAATGAGAGATCTTGTATTTAACTTATACTTGTCATACCTTTCTTTTTAAGATATCTCAAAGCCCTTAATCATAATAAAACCGTGTTTTGAACATCCATTCCTAGCCTTCTTGTCAATTTCAGTCAGATAAGATAACATAGGCTTATAATGAAACAAGAGATTTCGAAGCATTACTATGATTTAACCTTGAAAATGCAGGTAATCAAAGAAAACGATGTTACCTCCGTCCTCTAGTTCCCTAATGGCTATCGATAGGGAAGGCGGGAAGCTTCAAACAACCTGGTAGGATAACCAATGGCACATGTCCTATTTATTCAAGAAAGGCATACGAGATAACAAAAAAAAAATCTTTTGGGTGAAAACCAGAAGGGCACCCCTCTAAAAAAAAATCTCTAAAGTGAAAACCCGAAAGGGCACTCTAGAATCCCAAGACGGAATTGAAAAAAGAGAAAGGTCGAGATGGTTGAACTTGGCAGTGAAGCGGGGTATCGATGCCCGTAAGAAAGGATAAAGCGAACATCAAGATCAAATGAGGACCAAAACAAGCCCACCTAGAGATTGACTCTCATGCATCATGAATAGTCAAGCATCACTAGAATTAGGAGCATGTCAATTCATTCATTTGTCATAGCATTTTGTTTTTGTCTCAGACAGGTACCTACAGATCCAAAGAGACATCGAAGACCGTCACGGTGTGAATCCTAAATGAGAAAACAATGTCTCTACATAAAGGCACATGTTCTCAAGCTCTAGAGAGAGGTTCTATATAGGAAGAATCCTTCTTTCTGAGGTTTTAGAAGCTGAAAGTTCTATATAGGAAGGACTGACGGCTCCAAGGTGAAGACTCGCAGTTCTATATAGGAAGAACTCCCTGTCAAAGCAATTCACCTATGACACAGGGTTATATAGGAAACCTGTTGTGTCGAAAGCAAAGAGTCTTATATAGGAAAGACTCCGAGCTTTATTATCTTAGAGTAAAAGGTTCTATATAGGAAGAACCTGTAGCTCTGAGATTTCAGACGCCAAAAAGTTCTATATAGGAGGGACTGATGGCTCCAAGGTGAAGACTCGCAGTTCTATATAGGAAGAACTCCCTGTCAAAGCAATTCACCTATGACACAGGGTTATATAGGAAACCTGTTGTGTCGAAAGCAAAGATTCTTATATAGGAAAGGCTCCGAGCTTCATTGTCTTAGGGTGAAAGGTTCTATATAGGAAGAACCTGTAGCTCTAAGATTTCAGACGCCAAAAGTTCTATATAGGAAGGATCGACGGCTCCAGATTCAAGACTAGCAGTTCTATATAGGAGGAACTCCCAGTCAGAAGAATCCATCAGTGGCGCGAAAAGGTTTTATATAGGAGAAACCAACGTCGAAAGCAAAGAGTTCTATATAGGAAGAACTCTAAGCTTTATTGTCTCAAAGTGAAAGGAATGACTCATAATTCGGGATGTCAGAGCGAAGGGTTCAATGTCGAAAGAGCCTGTAGCTCCAAGATCGGAAGGTGACGAAGCTCTATATAGGAAGAACTTACGAGCCTGAAGATTCAGCCAAGGAAGAGCGGAGATGTCCAAAAGAATTCGTTTTTCCAAAGCTACAAACAGGGAAGTCTGATAAAAATCAGAGCGAAGGGTTCAATGTCGAAAGAGCCTGTAGCTCCAAGATCGGAAGGTGACGAAAGCTCTATATAGGAAGAACTTACGAGCCTGAAGATTCAACCAAGGAAGAGCGGAGATGTCCAAAAAAATTCGCTTTTCCAAGGCTGCAAACCAAACATAGAAGTCTGATAAAAATGAGAGCGAAAGGTTCTATGTCGAAAAGAGCCTGTAGCTCCAAGATCGAAAGGTGACGAAGCTCTATATAGGAAAAACTTACGAGCCTGAAGATTCAGCCAAGGAAGAGTGGAAATGTCCAAAAGAATTCATTTTTCCAAGGCTACAAACAGGGAAGTCTGATAAAAATGAGTGCTTATGAATCTTTGCTTTGTTTCCCATTTCATGAGAACAAGCAAAGAGGGGCAACTGTAATCACTCATTTTCACTTGTAAATATATTAATATTGCATGTATATTTTATTATATGAATGTTACTAATATAAGGTGATGTGTGCATGTATAAGCTATGTATACGTATTAGGGGTGTATGTATGTCGCGTATGTATCTAGGGTATAAGCGTATATAGATGTCATGTTAATTATACGTATGATTATACGTACGTATACTAGAATATTATATTAATTAATGATCGTATAATATAAGTATATATTTTCGTATGTATTGCTGTTATAAGTATACTATTATTATTATTGGGCTAGTAAAATGAAAAATTAAATATATATTAAACCCAAATAAATAAAATCCAAGTCCGATTACAAATCCAATTACAAGGCCCGTTTGGCCCAAATCTGAATCCTATTTAATTACAATGTGCAGGTAACTGTGGGCCGTTGGATCAAGATCTGATCCAACGGCCATGATGCAATGGAAGTCGAAAATATCTGCCAGGCGCGTGCTCTACACGTATGGACCGTTCGAGTGCCACGCGCGCGTGTGGTCCACGCGCGGACGCTTTAACATCCCACGCGCGCGTAAGATCCACGCGTTCTGACTCCTCGACTGCGGAGCTCCACGTGGCGAAATCTGAAGCCGTCTCATCAGATCGAGGCTTCATCCAGGCCGATCGTTCTTCAAGCCATCTCGACCGTTAGATCAGATCTGATCTAACGGCCGAAAATGCGTCTGGCCTCTGGCAGAATGACCACACCGCCACTGTGCCGATATTCAGTCCCCGCGTTCAGATTATGCCAAAGACAACAAGCAAATGTCAGATCTGGAAAAGAAGATACAAGTTGCAACCAAAATACAGAGGCAGTAATATATATGAAACGGGGCTGTTGTAACGGAGATAATTTTTTTAGCGAGCAAAAAAAAGATTAGCAAGAAAACAAAGAGGGTAGTAACAAAAAAACAGAGAGCTTGTAAAACCAAAAATTTGTAACCAGTCAAGATAATCAAAAAGGCAGTCCAGTGGTAATTTTTTGTCTCTTTTTCTTACCTGTTTTCTTTGCATGCATATACGAAACACAAAAAGAAATAAAAAAAGGAAACAAGTAAAGAAGTCTTACCGGCGTTGTCTGTGGGTCTTCCCTTCCTCTGTGACAAGCCTTTCGGCTTCTACAAGCCAGATCTGGTGAACAAAAGGGAGGGGAAGACCCCTTGTGGTTTCGTTTTGGTCTAAAAAAAATATATTTTTGGGTTCGTATTTCTTAGATCTAGGGTAAATAAAAGGGGATCCTCTGAATCCAACCACGGATTCATGTTGAGGACGACAAGGGGAATGTTTTGGTGTATTTTGGGAGCCTACCGGCGCCCGGTTAGCGGAGAATACGGCGGCGGGCCGCCGGATTCTGGGTTTCTCAAGAACACTTGAGAGAAAAAGATGAACATGGGTTATTTGGAAACTGAAGAATGAAACGAAAAATGGAGAAAATTTGGTTTCGGTCTGAAAATAGCCCTTATATAGGTGTTATTATTTTACTAAATGGGTAAATTACACACTTAATCCCACCGCGTTTTCAATATTTTCATTTTTGTCTTGCCGCATGGTATAATCACAGCCCCAGTCCCCCTGGTTTTTCAAAAGATTACAATTTCGTCCCTAAATTACACCGAATCCGTTTCTAAATGGGAAAATCACGCCCTTAACCATCCCGCGTTTTTGAATTTTTCACTTTGGGTCTGCCCCTTGGTCTAATCACAATTCTGGTCCTTTTAGGTTTTGTTTGTTTCGCAATTTCGTCCCCAAATTACATATTATTGCTCTTTAATTTCTGCCACTAACTATCGTTTTCCTTTCATTTCAGTCCTGTTTTCTTTGTAAATATTATTGTTCGTATTATAATCGTATATGTTGATACTATTTTATTTTATGTCTCTCGTATATGACTCGTTTTATGTTTATATGTATATATGTGTGTCAAGTATAATATTCGTTTTTTATCTGGTTATTCATATCAAGCATGTTATGTTTTAATTGGTTCGTACATGGCGTATTTTGTATTTTATATGTATGTGTTTCCTTGTTTTTTAGGGGGTTACATGTTAGTGTGTTTACCCTTTTTTTGTACGACATGTGGACCCGTATATGTTGAAATATGTTTTATTACCAGTATGCATGTCTCTTTTTTAATACTTGTTCGTATATATGTACTTATTCCTGCCTTGTTATTTTGACGTATGATAGTTGTTTTTTATCTATTATTTAGAATAATATGTATATATATATACATGTTTTAGTCTAAAATATCATTCATGTTAAATTAGTATTCTGGTATGTCAATCTTTATTATATTTAAATGTTTTGTCATGTTTTACGTTTTTGCCACTAAGATTGCATATCGAGATATAACTTGTTAATGCGGTGTCCTTTTATCCGAGCGTAAATGGGGCCAGTATCAAGCGAGTGATAGTGGTTGGGCGTTTATTCTCGGATAACGGGACCCTTAAAATATATTCGCAATTATGACCGAAATTTAAAATAATCGTCACTTTAATCCGGAAAATCCAATATTAATAAAGCGGTAATTATTAAAGTACCAATTTTTGGGCGGTGTGGGGGTGCTAATCCTTCCCCATCCGTAACCGACTCCCGAACCCTGTCTTTTTGAATCTCTGGTTTTGTGGTGTCCGGCCTACCTAAGTGGCCGGTGGCGACTCCATTTTTATGAGGTTTTTGTAAACCCCACGGAATAAATATTTTTAAATATCACAAACACCTTTCAAAAACCTTTTCAAGAACCATCATTTTTATTTAGCGAGACCTTCGCTACATATCCTATTTAACTTTTTAAAATTTATATATTGTAAATTCGAAGTCAGATATTAAAATTATTTTACTACATATTTGTAATCATTCATTTTTATCTGATTTGTAAATACATATTAGTATAATTAATAGTATATTAGTGTTGCATGTATACATTGTATTATATGTTTATTATGTGCATAAGTGTTACTAATATATATAAAATGTGTGGTGTGTGCATGTATATTATAAACTATGTATGTATACGTATTAATAAGTAATACGGTGTATGTGTGTCGCGCATGTATCTATATTTAGTACGAGCGTATTTGTTTTTACGGATAATGTGTGCAGATGTTATGTTAATTATGTGTATGATTATATGTACGTATGCTAGTATGTTATATTAATTAATGTTTGCATAAGTATATACGTTTGTATTATCATATGTGTATTGTTGTTATACTATTAATATTATTATTGGGCTAATATAAAATGAAATCCAAAAAAAAATGTTAAACCCAAATGAATAAATTGATAGTCCAAGTCCATTACAAATATGAAGTCTAATATTACAAGGCCCGGTTGGCCCAAACCCAAACTCTATTTAATTATAATTATTTTGTGTGCAGATAACTATGGGTCGTTGGATCAAGATCTGATCCAACGGCCACGATCCAGCCAAGATAAAATATCTGCCAGCCGCGTGCACTACACGTCTGGACCGTTCGAGTGCCACGCGCGCGTGCAGTCCACGCGCGGACTCTTCGATATCCCACGCGTGCGTGAGCCCCACGCACTATAATTCCTCGACTGCTGAGCCACACGTGTCACGATCTGGAGCCGTTTCACCAATCGAGGCTTCATCTGAGCCGTTCGTCCTTCAGGCCAGCCCGACCGTTAGATCAGATCTGATCTAACGGTCGAGAACGCCTCTGGCCGAAGACAGAACCCCTACACCGCCACCATGCTTCACCATGCCGATCTTCAACCACCGCGCTCAGACATGTCAAAACACAAGAAAAGAAATATTATGTCAGTAATCAGTCCAGATCTGAAAAAAGGATATTATATTACTTGTACCAAACCAAAAAGACAGATATATGTATGAAACAAACATTTTTGTAAAAAAAGTGGTAATCGAAAGAGCCAAGTTGTAATCGAAAGAAAAATACAAAAAAAGTCTTCAGTGGTAAATACTCGTCTCTTTTCTTACTTTGTTGCATGCATATACAAAAAGATACTGTAATCACTCATTTTCACTTGTAAATATATTAATATTGCATGTATATTTATTATATGAATGTTACTAATATAACGTGATGTGTGCATGTATAAGCTATGTATACGTATTAGGGGTGTATGTATGTCGCGTATGTATCTAGAGTATAAGCGTATTTGATTAATATATAGATGTTATATTAATTATATGTATGATTATACGTATACTAGAATATTATATTAATTAATGATTATATAATATAAGTATATATTTTCGTATGTATATGTATTGCTGTTATAATTATACTATTATTATTATTGGGCTGACAAAATGAAAGAATTAAATATATTAAACCCAAATAAAAATTTACAGTCCAATTACAAATCCAATTACAAGGCCCGGTTGGCCCAAATCTGAATCTTATCTAATTACAATGTGCAGGTAACTGTGGGCCGTTGGATCAAGATCTGATCCAACGGCCACGATGCAATGGAAGTCAAAAATATCTGCCAGGCGCGTGCTCCACACGTATGGACCGTTCGAGTGCCACGCGCGCGTGTGGTCCACGCACAGACGCTTTAACATCCCACGCGCGCGTAAGATCCACGCGTTCTGACTCCTCGATTGCGGAGCCCCACGTGGCAAAATCTGAAGCCGTCTCATTGAATCGAGGCTTCATCCAGGCCGATCATTCTTCAAGCCATCTCGACCGTTAGATCAGATCTGATCTAACGGCCGAGAACGTGTCTGGCCACTGGCAGAGTGTCCACACCGCCACCGCGCCGATATTCAGAATATGCCCAAGACAACAAGCAAAAATGTCAGTTCAGATCTGAAAAAAAAGATGCAACTTGCAACAAACAGAGAGTAATATATATGAAACGGGGTTTTTGTAACAAAAAAGGGGGAACGAGGTAAAAAAAAAGAGAGAACGGAGATCTTGTAATACAAAAAAAAACCCTGAAAGTTGTAAACTTCCAAGATAATCAAAAGACAGTCCAGTGGTAAATTTTTTGTCTCTTTTTCTTACTTGTTTCTTTACATGCATATACGAAATAGAAAAAAAAAACAGAAACAAAAAAGGAAGTAGTCTTACCAGCGTTGTCTGTGGGTCTTCCCTCCCTCGGTGATAAGCCTTTCGGCTTCTACAAGCCAGATCTGGTGAACTAAAGGGAGGAGAAGACCCTTTGTAGTTGTGTTTTGGTCTAAAAAAAATATTTTTTGAGGTTCGTATTTCCTAGATCTATGACAAATAAGGGCGTATCCTCTGAATCCAACCACGGATTCATGTTGAGGACGAAAAAAAGGTTATTTTGGTGTATTTTGGGAGCCTACCGGTGCCGGTTAGCGATGAGATATGAAAAAGGACATCGCTACAGATGGCGACTCCGCTGGGGATAAATTTTTGTTTTTCAAAAACAAATGAGAGTCAAGCTTTTAAAATAATTACCGCTTTACTAATATTGGAAGTTCCAGATTAAAGTGACTATTAAATTAACATTCGGTCATAATTGCGCGTTTATTTTAACGCATTTAAAATATGGCATATAAACCCGTCTTTTTAAGTGGGGGGAAAACGCTAATGCTTTCGTGGAGATATCGTTCTCCCGTATGGGCCTAGCAAGTACCTTCGGGGCTCGAGTACCTTATGCTTTCGTAAGGATATCGTTCCTTCGTACGGGCATAAGCGAATGGGTCCCCCTGAATTGAACCCGGTTGAAAGGAGCCTATGATGGGTGATGATCGGGGGCCTTACTACCCTTAGTAGGGGACAGCAAGGATAATTCGGGTACCTCCTAGCACCAACACTGCATGTAGAGAACATAGAAACCCACCCTGTTAGAGCCATGCGGATAACCTTAGGTGTTTTAGACGGGATAAATAGGGTTGTTTTGTGTGTTTATTCTGTTTATTTTTGTCCTTTTATTTATATATTTATCAATTTTATCTGGTACTGACTTGTTTTCTTTTCGCTTTTTGTTCTTTTTCTCATACATCATTGCATTTGCATCGCATAAAGGTACTGAATCAAGTGGTTTGCCTGATCAGAAAGTCTTTCACCATGGAAAAAAGGTGTCTTAGGAAAGAGGAGCTTAATTTGTCAGTCAGACATTGGTCAGAGGTCAACCAGAAAATCCAAGGGGACAGTCTGCCTAACGAACGCGTAATAGCTGGATACACCTATGTAAGTCTCCAACAGAACGACTTGTGGGATCTTCAAAACATTTGGGAAAGATGGGACCGAAGACTACAAGACTTATTTAGCGATAGTTATGGCGACATCGCGCAGCTATTATATGTTCGGATTAACCAGCCCCTACTCCGAGCTATAGTCCAGTTTTGGAATCCGGCTTTTTGCTGCTTCACCTTCAATGGGCAGGACATGATGCCTACGGTAGAAGAGTACACTGCTTTACTTAACCAGAAAAATATTCAGGAAGATTGGATCTACGCGAAGCCTCCAAGGAATCAGAATTACACTGCTAAACTCAAAACCTTTGCGGGAATGAGTGACGATTGGGTTAGTGGCCTCCTTCAAATCCGAGGAGATAATACAGTCTTTGCATGGGAAAGTATTCGGGACATCATATCGACACATCCAGACGAGGCAAAGAAAATGGACCTATTTTCTTTAGGAATATATGGCTTGGTAATCTTTCCCAGAGTACTCGGGAACATTGACATAACCATTTTGGATTTGTTTGAGCGGGTGAAACGGAAAGCAAACCCGGTACTAGCAATCTTGGCCGAGACTTTTATTTCCTTAAACGCTAGCCGGAAACATGAAGAAGGACGTTTTCGAGGCTGTACACAGCTATTACAAGTATGGATTCAGAGTCACATGTGGAAGACGCCGACACGGGTCCTGCCGGGGATATCCTTCCAAGGTTTTTCGCCTTTACGAGAATACTTGGCAAAGGAATGGCGAGAAGATTTGAAAACCAAAATGTGGACCAGTTTCTTCAGGAACATTCAAGATGAAGACATAGCATGGAGGGTCCCATGGCTCGGTAAAGTTAATTATTTTCTATATAGTTGTGGTGACTTCAACTGGCTGATGATGTTAGGATTGCATGGAGGGATCGCTTGTGCTCCACTTTTAGTGTCTCGGCAGTTCGGATCACGACAGTTCATTCCCAATACCGCCGGATTAAGCCAAACTGAATTTCTTTTCAAAAAAGAGTTCAAAGGAAAAATTCAGACCATCATGAGGGCCTGGGATCATTGTTATCGGATCAGGGTGGAAGGAGATACCGAGCACATGACTACCCCAGATTATGATCTTTGGAGACGTTTGAGGGTTAATAATGTGATTCCTGAATCTGATCAAGGACCAGCAGTGTCACTCGAAGAGCTTACAAGGGTAAGGAGTGAACTCGAGGAAGTTAAAAAGAAAATGGACATTCAACAGACCCAACATGCGAGCGAACTCTATAAAGCAAGCTTAGAAGTTGACGAGCGGGATGGGATCATTAGGCAACTGAAGAAATTAAATGCAGATTTGAGTGACAAGAATACTCTTTATCAAAAAGATGCCCTCCTATTACAGGCAAAAATACAAAAGGCCGGCCGGAGTCAGTTCGTAGCTGTGGAAAGAGAAAGAATGAACGACATCCGTTTGATGGAAGAAGAACGAGAAATTAACAAAAAAGCAATCGAGAAAGAGATTGAAAGCTACCGTTTGGCTATGGAGGAAGAAAAACGGTCCGCCAAGAAGGCCATTGATCAAGAGAAAGAAAGATTCAGACAAGAAATCAGCAAGGGAAAACATGCTATTCATCATGAGAGAGAAAGTGTCGCCGTATGGAAAAGAAAATCCATGAGTAGTCGAAATAGACTGTTAGAGATGCAGAAACTGTACGATGACACTATTCAAAAGTTGGGGCAAAGCCAAAGTCAAAATGATGAATTAAAAGGAAAGGTAGCGGAAGTCGAACACTCACTTCGAATGTACTGCCGCAGGAATAACTTCGCTGAGCTGCAAGAAAGAGAACGCGAAGTGGATGTGTTACAAGCACAAATCGGGTCCCTCGAAGCAGTTGTGGAGGATTACAAGGAAAGAATTAATGTGTTCGAGGAAGCTGCAGCCGGAGGGGACACCTATTGGCAGAAGAGATTACGCGACGCTGCTCGAATGGTACAGGACAGAGACCAGTACTATGCAAACCTAACGGTGGACATACAGCGGGTCGCCAAACATGTAAATGATTTAGCTGTCGAGGCTGAGACACTCGACCTTTTATAGCCCCGGGAATGGAAGAAGCTCCTAGGTTCCTCAAGCTGCTCAAGGCAATTGAAAAGTTAGGAGATAGAGCTAGAGTCTATCTATAGGACTCTGTGTTATAATTAGATCTTTTGTACTAGGGATCTTTACTTTGTAACACGAATTTTGTTGTAATCAAGACCCTTTAATTCCCGTGGAAGTAATTCAAAAGGGTGATTACCAGCGGAATCAGTACCTTGTCTGCATGCATTCTTGTATTTGCATCATAACATTTGCATCATTGTACATGCATTTATTTTTTACAACCATATTAACAATATGAATCTTGTGGCATTGTATGTAGTTAACCCGCAATCATTCATCACCTATACTTTACCCGGCTACAAAGAAAGCTCATGGAAGAAAGAATAATCAGTCTAGAAAGAGGGCAAAGAGAGCTCGAGACAAGGCTTGAAGAGGCCCAGAGAAGCCTTAGTGATCAGATTGCGCAGTCACAAACATCTATAGTTTCTGACATAACTGCATTACTGGCAAAAAGTCTTGGAAAACGAGTAGAAGGAGAAAACGTTCAAGAACCAGAGGGTACCCCAGCTCACTACAAGGTTCAACCGACTGCACCAAACCAGGCTAGGAAGGTGTATATTGACCCTGCAGGAATGTCTTCTAGCTTTCAAGTAGGGGCACCTGAGACTCAACCCTCGATCATTGAAACACTTTATGAAGAAGAAGTGCGGACCTAAACATGGTCGAAAGGATTAGGAATGAGGTAGAAAAAAAGTGGGAAGAAAGATTTCGCCTCATGGAAGAAAAATTTAAAGCGTTACAATCAAATGAAGAATCAGGAAACGACGCTAGTGACCTAAGTCTGGTGTCTGATCTTGTCTTGCCGCCAAAATTCAAGACACCAGAGTTCGATAAATATGATGGAACCACATGTCCTTCTGCACACATAACGATGTATTGTAGAAAAATGGCGGCTTACCATAAAGATGAAAAGCTACTGATCCATTGTTTCGGGATAGTCTAATCGAGCGGCGTTACATTGGTATACTCGGTTAAGCAAAGCGAATGTTAAAACATGGAAAGATCTGTCTAAAGCATTTACTGAGCAATACAAACATGTAACAGACATGATCCCTAGCAGAATTATGCTAGAAAATATGGGGCAGAAGTCCAATGAAAGCTTGCGACAATATGCCCAAAGGTGGAGAAAAGTGGCCGCCCAAATCCAGCCACCTATACCGGAGCATGAAATCACGCTATTATTTGTCAATACTCTGAAAGGGGCACTCTTCGATCGCCTCATTAATAACACAACACAGTGTTTTGCCGACTTGATCGGGGATCGGGAGTCTCTCGAACTGGCAATTAAGAGCGGCAGAATTGATGGTGGGGAAGGGTCTCGAAAGTACAACAAGAGAAATGAAGTAAACACCACCAGCACCTATACCGCCCCAAAGAACTTCACAGTCTCACAACCACAAGCACCTGTGGGAAAAACACAAAATTCGAATCAAAGAGATGAGAGAGTCACCATAAAAGAGAAAGAGAGGAGAACTTTCACTCCCCTACCTGTTTCGTACTCAGAACTTTATTCCCAGTTATATGAAGCAGACTTGGTCCGGCCATACATCGTTACTCCTGTCAATCCGCCCTTCCCGCCTTGGTATAATCCAAGCGCACATTGCGACTATCACGGCGGTACCCCGGGACATCCCACTGAGAACTGTCTTGCCTTCAAAAATCTTGTACAGAACTTAATCGATTCTGGGATATTGAAGTTTGAAGAGCCGAGTGTAGCCAACAACCCGCTGCCCAATCATGGAAGTAGAGGAGTTAATGTCATAGAAGAATGCTTTACCAGGAGGATAAAAGATGACGTGTCAGAAATCAAGTCTCCTTTACGGTGGGTATTTCAACAATTATGCATGGCTCGTGTGATCAACAAGGGTATGATAATAAGGCAGAAGGAATGTGGAAAGTATTGCGAATTCCATCAGACTGAAGGGCATGATATCCAAGGATGTGACGAGTTCAAGAAATTGGTGCAGAAATTAATGAAAAACAAATTGAATTCTTTGAGGAGCCCATGGGAAAGGGATCAGACGTACACATGACAGATAGCCCCAAAACTAGATACGGGAAGGATAGACCTTTTATCATCTCTCCCAGGATAGGGAATGCAGGTGTCTCCCAAGGAGAAACCAGCAAGATAAATCCCAAGATCGTAATTTCAGCACCATCTCCATTCCCATTCAAAGACATGCGACAAATTCCCTGGAATTATGCCGTGAATGTGACCATGCCAGAAAAATCAGAACACGAACAGGTAAAAGAACCTACGCTGGAAGACCAACAAAGCCAGAACGATGTGAACGTTGGTGAAACAGGCCATTTCACAAGGAGCGACCGATGTTATTCCTCCGAGGCTTTGAAAGCGGCTGAAAAAGATAAGGGGAAGAGTACAACATTTAGCCCTACGCAGATATTTGGAGAAGAACCTCCCCAAAAGATAAATGAACCGGTAACTGAGGCCCAGGCCAAAGAATTTCTAAAGTTCTTGAGACATAGCGAGTACAACGTAGTGGAACAACTACGGAAACAACCGGCCAGGATCACAGTCTTTGGAATTACTCTTGAGTTCGAGAGAAGCATCGGAGACGCTATTGAAAGTGCTGAATCAAACTTTTGTGCCCCAGGACATTTCAGAAAAAAACCGACATGATAGTGGGGCATATTATCGCTTATAATCATATCACATTCAGTGATGATGAGATCCCGAGGGAGGAATGGGGTCTACCAAAGCCCTTAACATCACTACCCACCGCAAAAAGTATGTATTACAGCGATTGATCGACAACGGGTCAGCATTGAATGTCTTGCCTATGGTAACCCCGCAAAATTGCCAATAGATGGTTCGCACCTAAAGCCTTGCTACAACTCGGTGAGAGCCTTCGATGGTACGCAAAAAGGAACAATGGGGAAAATTGAGGTGCCCCTATTGATCGGACCAACTGAATATGTGATCGATTTTGTGGTGATGGACATAAAACCATCTTACACCGCTTATTGGGAAGACCGTGGATCCACTCCGCAGAGTTGTCCCATCATCATTGCATCGTAAATTAAAATTTGTAGTTGAAGGCAAATTGGTCACAGAGAGGCAGAGCATGAATTTGTTGCTTCCGTGACATCGGACACCCCCTACATTCAAAATGATGAAGATTTGCAGAATGCCGCCCGAGCATTAGAACTAGTAAATGCCACATTCGTTTCAGAGGGAAGCCGGATCCCCTACCCCAGGTTATCTAATTGTACTAAGATGATCGTCGCAGAAACTCTGGGCCGAGGAGCCAAAATAGGAAAAGGTTGGGGAAGAAATTACAAGGAAACCTGAGCCCAAAGAATATGATAACCAAGAAGGATCGTTTCGGGCTGGGTTATCAACCAAGTGTCCAACAGAAGAAAGAGGAATATAAGAGGAAGGAGGAGCAAAGAAAAGCCAGATCTAAAGGAGAGGACATTCCGTGGAGGTCGATATCCTTTCCTAGTTTAAAAACCACTTTCATCTCCGGAGGGTTCTACCAGCCAGGTCAAGATATTGGAGAAGCAATGAAGAAAAATGATGAACTTAACCAGGAGGAAATGCTCAGTAAATCATTTGAGGGGATGTACATCAACATGATAGTTGAAAAAAGGACGCGGCAGCAAAATGTTGACCAACATCCGCCCTTGCCATCCCGGGGAAACACTCGATAACTGGAGCTGCATTGATCTACCTGTAGTCTTTAGGAATAGATCAGAGTAATGCTCCGAATCAACCTTTTGTTTTTGCCCATAGACAATGGGGATCTCTTGTATGGGGCACCTATGTTAACTTTTTGATTGAAATGAAAATATCCCCACTTTCTTAAAAATGACCCAAGTCTCATTTATTCCATTCATGCATTCTTCATGTTCATTCCCTTCATGTAAAGCCGTCTCTTTCCCAATACAATTCATTCTCATTTAATGCAGGTCGCTCATGATTGACGATATGAATGATACCGGATCCAATCCTGGAGTAAACTTCGAATGCCCTTAGGTCTCAGAGGAAATTGAGGAAGGATATGATGAAATAGAAATTGAGGTCCCGAAAGAGTTAAAGAGAATGGTGGACGACGAAGAAAGGCAGATTATGCCCCACCAAGAAGAAACAGAAATTGTCAACTTGGGGACTGAAGAAGCGAAAAAAGAAATAAAAATAGGAACGACTATTTCCTCAAAAACCAAGCATGAACTGATAGCCATACTTCAGGAATTCAAGGATGTCTTCGCCTGGACTTATCAAGATATGCCAGGATTGAATACCGACATAGTGGTGCACAAATTACCAAAAAAATCGGAGTGCAAACCAGTACAACAAAAACTTCAGAGAATGAGACCAGATATGTTGTTAAAGATCCGAGAAGAAGTGAAAAAGCAATTTGATGCTGGATTCCTGGAGGAAGCCAAATACCCTGAATGGGTTGCAAACATTGTACCAGTAACAAAGAAAGATGAGAAAGTTCGTATGTGTGTAGATTATAGGGATCTGAACCGAGCTAGCCCTAAAGACAACTTCCCTTTGCCACATATTGACACGCTGGTTGACAACACCGCAGGACATTCTTGGTTTTCCTTTATGGACGGCTTCTCAGGGTACAACCAGATAAAGATGGATCCTAACGACATGGAGAAAACCACATTCATAACCATGTGGGGCACTTTCTGTTATCAAGTGATGCCGTTTGGGCTAAAGAACGCAGGGGCAACATACCAAAGGGCAATGGTGACTCTTTTCCATGACATGATGCACAAAGAAATAGAAGTATACGTGGATGATATGATTGCCAAATCCCGAACAGAGGAAGAGCACGTACAGAACTTGAGGAAACTATTCCAAAGACTACGGAAGTACCAACTGAGGCTCAATCCTACCAAGTGTACCTTCGCCGTTACTTCTGGAAAACTCTTAGGGTTCGTAGTAAGCAGAAGAGGGATTGAGATTGATCCGGATAAAGTGAAAGCCATCCAGGACCTTTCACCACCCCGCACGCAAAAGGAAGTCCGCGGTTTCCTGGGGAGGCTGAATTATATCTCTCGTTTCATTTCCCAATTAACCAATCAATGCGACCCGGTCTTCAGACTTCTTAGAAAGAATAATCCTGGCGTGTGGGATGAAGAATGTCAAAAAGCCCTAAAAAAGATCAAAAAGTACGACAAATGCTCCAATTTTAGTCGCACGAAGACTGGTCGACCCACCAATTCTCTACTTAACGGTCTTGAGAATTCAATGGGATGTGTCTTGGGCAACACGATGAGTCAAGAAAAAGGAGCAAGCCATCTATTACCTAAGCAGGAAATTCAATGATTGCGAAACACGGTACCCTTGAAGTCAGAGCCTGTGTTGTGCTCTAGTTTGGGCTACCAAGCGGCTCAGACAAGTACATGTTGTACCATACTACCCGGTTGATATCCAAGCTAGACCCATTAAAGTTCTTAATGGAAACGCCAGCGCTAACGGGAAGGATGGCTCGATGGCAGATGCTCTTATCCGAATTCGACATCGTGTATGTTAATCAGAAAGCTGTAAAGGGGAGTGCCGTAGCAGATTTCCTGGCTAGTCATGCTTCGGACGAATATGAGGCATTGAACTTTAATTTCCCAGACGAAGACTTGATGTGCATTACCACCAAGAAGAGGTTTGGATGATAAGTCATGGAAACTTTACTTGATGAAGCCTCCAACGCCTCGGACATGGGATAGGGCGGTGCTAATTTCACCTGAGGACGTCTATTATCCTTTCACCAGCAGATTGGAATTCTTCTGCACAAACAATATAGCTGAATACGAAGCTTGCATCATGGGACTAAACTCAGCCATCGAGAGAATGGTTAAGAAACTTCGAGTGTTCGGAGATTCGTCCTTAGTCATTTACCAATTACGCGGGGAGTGGGAAACCAGAGACCCGAAGTTGGTCAAATACCATGAATTGATCCAAGAGCTCATCAAAGGGTTCGAAAAGGTCAACTTCAATTACCTGCCCCGAGAAGAAAATCAGATGGCAGATGCATTGGCAACCTTGGCATCCATGTTTAAAACAAACACCTGGGCAGAAATGAAACCCATTGAGATGCAGATGTTTGAAAAGCCTGCTCATTGTTGTAATGTACAGGAAGAGATTGGCAGAAATCCATGGTACTATGACATCCTGCAATATGTCAAGCTTCGAAAGTATCCACAAGGGGCAAACGACAATGACAGAAAAACCCTCAGAAAAATGGCAACAAAATATGTCCTAGATGGGGAAATCCTATATAGGAGAAGTCATGATCAAACATTACTGAGATGTGTGGATGCCCGGGAGGCAAAGGAAATCTTAGCCGAAGTACATGATGGGGTCTGTGGAACGCATACCAACGGGCTGTCTATAGCCCGGAAAATTATGAGATACAGATATTTCTGGTTGACCATGGAGGGAGATTGCATCGATTACGCCAGGAAATGCCACAAATGCCAAATTTACGCTGACAAAATTCATACACCCCATCGCCTTTACACACCATGAATTCTCCGTGGCCTTTCGCAGCATGGGGTATGGGCGTCATCGGGCAGATCCATCCGAAAGCTTCCAATGGGCATCGTTTCATTTTGGTCGCCATAGACTACTTCACTAAATGGGTAGAGGCAGCGTCTTACGCCAATATCACCAGGACTACAGTTTGTAAGTTCTTAAAGAAGGAAATTATTTGTCGATACGGATTTCCAGAGAGGATCATCACCGACAACGCTTCCAATCTAAACAACAAAATGATGAAGGACGTGTGCACTCAATTCAAAATAACACACCATAATTCCACGGCCTATCGTCCTAAAATGAATGGAGCAGTGGAAGCGGCAAACAAAAATATAAAGAAGATCATAGCGAAGACTACGGATACCTACAAGGATTGGCATGAGAAGTTGCCTTTTCGCCTATAGGACGTCCATTCGCACATCAACAGGGGCAACACCCTACTCCTTGGTGTATGGTACCGAAGCAGTACTCCCAATTGAGGTAGAGATTCTGTCTCTCCGGGTCTTAAACGAAGTAAAATTGGAAGAAGCCGAATGGGTGCAGGCCAGACTCGACCAACTAAATCTCATTGACGAAAAAAGACTAAAGGCCATTTGTCATGGTCAGATGTACCAAAAGCGGATGGTGCAGGCATATAACAAAAAGGTGCACCCAAGAGAATTCAAAGAAGGGAATCTGGTACTCAAGAGAATCCTCCCTATCCAGAAAGATTCTCGAGGAAAATGGATGCCCAACTGGGAAGGACCGTACGTCGTAAAAAAGACCTTCTCAGGAGGAGCCCTGATCCTAACAGAAATGGACGGGGACGAGCTGAAAAATCCCGTAAATTCTGATGCCGTCAAGAAATACTATCTCTAAAAAAAAATTTTGGAGAGCTCAGGACGAAAACCCGAAACCGGGCGTCTTGAAGCAAAGGAAGGACTCGAGTTGAAAACCCGCGAAGGGCGGCTTGGGTAAATTGAAAAGTTGAATATCCGAAGAAAAGGGTATCCCCATGAACATCATGAAGAGAAGGTTTCAGGCAAGAAATTCTACACCGGTTGACAGGATCATGTATCATTCATATCAAGGATAATGAGAGATTTTGTATCTTCATGTGTGTTATACCTTTCTTTTTAAGATATCCCAAACCCTTAATCATAATAAAACCGTGTTTTGAGCATCCATTCCTAGCCTTCTTGTCAATTTCAGTCAAATAAGATAACATAGGCTTATAATGAAACAAGAGATTTCGAAGCATTACTATGATTTAACCTTGAAAATGCAGGTAATTAAAGAAAACGATGTTAACTCCGTCCTCTAGTTCCCTAATGGCTGTCGATAGGGAAGGCGGGAAGCTTCAAACAACCTGGTAGGATAACCAATGGCACATGTCCTATCTATTCAAGAAAGGCGTACGAGATAATAAAAGAGATCTTTTGGGTGAAAACCAGAAGGGCACCCCTCTCAAAAAAAATCTCTAAAGTGAAAACCCGAAAGGGCACTTTAGAATTCCAAGTCGGAGTTGAAAAAGATAAAGGTCGAGATGGTTGAACTTGGCAGTGAAGCGGGGTATCGATGCCCGTAAGAAAGGAGAAAGAAAACGTCAAGATCAAATAAGGACCAAAACAAGCCCACCAAGATATTGAATCTCATGCATCATGAATAGTCAGACATCACTAGGATTAGGAGCATGTCAATTCATTCATTTGTCAGAGCATTTTGTTTTCATCTCGGATGGTATCCGCAGATCCAAAGAGACATCGAGGGTCATCACGGTGTGAATCCCAAATCAGAAGACAATGTTTTTACATAAAGGCACATGTTTTCAAGCTCCAGAGAGAGGTTCTATATAGGAAGAATCCTCCTCTCCGAGGCTTCAGAAGCTGAAAGTTCTATATAGGAAGGACTGAGCTGCCTCTCAGGTGAAGACTAGCGATTCTATATAGGAAGGGACTCGGTCGAAGGAATTCACCCATGACACGCAAGATTATATAGGAAATCTGCTGTGTGTCGGAAGCAAAGAGTTCTATATAGGAAGGGCTCCTAGCTTCAATGTCTTAGAGTGAAAGATTCTATATAGGAAGAATCCAGTAACTCCAAGATTTCAAGACTTGAAAAGTTCTATATAGGAAGGACCGACGGCTCCAAGGTGAAGACTCATGATTCTATATAGGAAGAACTCCCGGTCAAAGAAATTCACCTATGACACAGGGTTATATAGGAAACTGTTGTGCCGATAGCAAAGAGTCTTATATAGGAAAGACTCAGAGCTTCATTGTCTTAGGGTGAAAGGTTCTATATAGGAAGAACACGTAGCTACGAGATTTCAGACGCCAAAAGTTCTATATAGGAAGGATCGGCGGCTCAGGATTTGAAGACTAGCAGATTCTATATAGGAGGAACTCCCGGTCGGAAGAATCCATCGTGGCGCAAAAGGTTTTATATAGGAGAAACCAGCGTTGAAAGCAAAGAGTTCTATATAGGAAGGACTCCAAGCTTTATTGTCTCAAAGTGAAAGGAAGGACTCATAATTCGGGATGCCAGAGCGAAGGGTTCTATATAGGAAGAGCATGTAGCTCCAAGATCGGAAGGTGACGAAACTCTATATAGGAAGAACTTACGAGCCCAAGATTCAGCCAAGGAAGAGCGGAGATGTCCAAAATAATTCGTTTTCCAAGGCTACAAACAGGAAGTCCGATAAAATGAGTGCTTATAAATCTTTTCTTTGTTTCCCATTCCATGAGAACAAGCAAAGAGGGGCAACTGTAATCACTCATTTTCACTTGTAAATATATTAATATTGCATGTATATTTATTATATGAATGTTACTAATATAAGGTGATGTGTGCATGTATAAGCTATGTATACGTATTAGGGGTGTATGTATGTCGCGTATGTATCTAGAGTATAAGCATATTTGATTAATATATAGATGTTATATTAATTATATGTATGATTATACGTATACTAGAATATTATATTAATTAATGATTATATAATATAAGTATATATTTTAAATACGTATATGTATTCTTTTGTTATAATTATACTATTATTATTATTGGGCTGACAAAATGAAAGAATTAAATATATTAAACCCAAATAAAAATTTACACCCAATTACAAATCCAATTACAAGGCCCGGTTGGCCCAAATCTGAATCTTATCTAATTACAATGTGCGAGGGATAGCGTGGGCCGTTGGATCAAGATCCGATCCAACGCCACGATGCAATGGAAGTCAAAAATATTCGCGTGCACGTGCTCCACACGTATGGACCGCTCGAGTGCCACGCGCGCGTGTGGTCCACGCACGCACGCTTTAACATCCCACGCTCGCGTAAGATCCACGCGCTCGACTCCTCGACCGCGCGGAGCCCCACGTGGCAAAATCAAGTCGTCTCATCGAATCGAGGCTTCATCCAGCCGATCGTTCTTCAAGCAATCTCGACCGTTAGATCGATCCGATCTAACGGCCGAGAACGTCGAATCCGCCACCGGGCGAGTGTCCACACCGCCACCGCGCCGATATTCGAATATGCCCAAAACAACAAGCAAAAATGTCAGTTCAGATCTGAAAAAGAAGATGCAACTTGCAACAAACAGAGAGTAATATATATGAAACGGGGTTTTTGTAACAAAAAAGGGGGAACGAGGTAAAAAAAAAGAGAGAACGGAGATCTTGTAATACAAAAAAAAACCCTGAAAGTTGTAAACTTCCAAGATAATCAAAAGACAGTCCAGTGGTAAATTTTTTGTCTCTTTTCCTTACTTGTTTCTTTACATGCATATACGAAATAGAACAAAAAAAACAGAAACAAAAAAGGAAGTAGTCTTACCAGCGTTGTCTGTGGGTCTTCCCTCCCTCGGTGATAAGCCTTTCGGCTTCTACAAGCCAGATCTGGTGAACTAAAGGGAGGAGAAGACCCTTTGTAGTTGTGTTTTGGTCTAAAAAAAATATTTTTTGAGGTTCGTATTTCCTAGATCTATGACAAATAAGGGCGTATCCTCTGAATCCAACCATGGATTCATGTTGAGGACGAAAAGAAGGTTATTTTGGTGTATTTTGGGAGCCTACCGACGCCGGTTAGCGGCGGCCGGCGGCGGAGAACACGGCTGCCGGCCGCCGGATTCTGGGTTTCAGAAGAACAAAGACAGAAAATGAAGAACACGGTTCTTACAAAAACCAGAAAATGAAACAAATGGCCAAAATTTTGATTTCAGCCTAAAAAGAGGGTTTATATAGGTGTTTTTATTTTGCTAAATGGGTAAATTACACACTTAATCCCACCGCGTTTTCAATATTTTCATTTTTGTCTTGCCGCATGGTATAATCACAATCCCAGTTCCCCTGATATTTCAAAAGGTTACAATTTCGTCCCTAAATTACACCGAATCAGTCTCTGAATGGTAAAATTACGTCCTTAACCATCCCCGCGTTTTTGGATTTTCACTTTTGGGTCCGCCCCTTGGTCTAATTACAATTCTGGTCCTTTTAGGTTTTGTTTGTTTCGCAATTTCGTCCCTAAATTACATATTATTGTTCTTTAATTTTCGCCATGACTTTTGTTTTTCTTTCATTTCAGTCTGTTTTCTTTGTAAATATTATTGTTCGTATTATAATCGTATATATTGATATTGTTTTATTTTATGTCCTCGATATGACTCGTATTTCATATTTTTATGTATATAGGTGTTAAGTATGATATTCATGTTTTTTATCCAGTTATTCATATCAAGCATGTTATGTTTTAGTTGATTCGCATACATGGCATATTTTGTATCTTATATGTGTATATTTCCTTGTTCTTTTAGGGTTACATGTTAGTGTATTTACCCTTTTTGTACGATATGTGGACCCGTATATGTTGAAATATGTTTTATTACCAAGTATGCATGTCTTTTTGAAATATTTGTTCGCCTATATGTACTTATTCTGCCTTGTTATTTTGACATATGATAGT